>JANHJO010006246.1:32508-45964 GCA_032468235.1 Pseudoxyrhopus heterurus | reverse complement strand
ACCTTTGGCTTTCAATACCATTGACCATGGATTCTCCTGGGGCGGCTTCAGGGGGAGTGGGAGACCTTGTGCTGTCCTGGTTCACTTCCTCTGCGGCCGCTCTCAGTCAGTGTTGATAGGAGGGGAGAGATCCAGCCCTCGCCCACTGCTATACGGGATTCCTCAGGGCTCGGTACTCTCTTCGCTCCTGATCAACATTTATATGAAGCCGCTGGGTGAAATCATCCATCACCATGGATTGAGGTATCACCAATATGCTGATGATACTCAGCTGTATGTCTCAGCCCTTGGTGAGTTAAGTGTTGCGATGTCTTCCCTCCCGCAGTGCCTGGAGGCTGTTAGGGGCTGGATGGGAGAAACAGGTTGAAACTAAACCCTTGCAAGACCGAGTGGCTCTGGGTTTGGGGTTCGTTGACTCAGGGAGAATTGCACCTTTGGTCTTGGATGGGGTGGCACTATCCCAAATAGACTCTAGGGGTTTTCCTGGACTCACAACTAGGGGTTTTCCTGGACTCACAACTCCTGCTTGAAGAGCAGGTGGCGGTCATGGCCTGGAGGACCTTTGTGCAACTGCGGGTTGTGCACAGTTACACCCTTTCCTGGACCAATGGTCCCTACTCACAGTCACTCATGCCCTAGTCACTTCCCATCATGACTATTGCAATGCGCTCTATATGTGGCTGCCCTTGAAGAGCATCTGGAAGCTCCAGTTGGTGCAAAATGCAGCGGCCCGCATGGTTTTGTGCAGATCCTGGTGTGCACATGTATCACCTCTCCTGTGAGAGCTGCATTGGCTGCCGATTTTCTTCTGGGTGCAATTCAAGGTGCTGGCTGTCACCTTTAAAGCCCTTCATGGCTTGGGACCAAGTTATCTGAGGGACCGTCTCTTGCCAGTCATATCTATCCCATCCATCAGAGCAGGGAGGCAGGGAATGTTGCGGGTCCCCTCCCGAGGGAAATAGACCTGGTAGGACCCAGAAGAAGGGCCTTCTCCATGGTGGCTCCCTCTCTCTGGACATCATTCCCCGAGATTAGAATGGCCCCCATTCTAATACTCTTCCAGAAGGTGCTGAAGACCTGGTTCTGCCAGTGGGCCTGGAGAACCTAGAGTAGGATGGAGCTCATTAAATGACTCGTGTGATCTGCTGTCATCGGAGCAGGGGGTGGGAGTTGGGTGTGATTTTGTTATACTATATTAATTTATTTGATTCTTTTTGTTAGTTTTTATTGTTTTAAATGTGATTTTATTCTGTAAGCCGCCTTGAGTCGCCATGGGGGAATAGGTGGCAATATAAATTCAAAAAAACAAACAAACAAACATTCAGTAAATTTAACACTAGATGATTTTGGACCACTCCCAGGTTGGGCAATCTACTGTACACTAAGTGAGGTGCTTCAGCACCCCATTTCAATCCTCAGATTTGAATGTTTTACTATGTTTTGGTGGGGATTAAGAGACAAAAAGCTTTCCAGAGCTTAATATATCCATTTCATTCCTTTAAATTACCACAAAAACCATAATGTTAAGTCTATTGCAGAACAGAAGGAAGAAATGAAGCCCCACCATTTTAGCCCAATCTATTTAATCAGGTTTATTTACATTTCACTTTTCTAAACCATCTCCCTCAAAGAATGGACTTCAGATGGTGTTGCTTTTTGAGGGGTGAAACCTTGAGTTCCTGTAGGAAAGATGGGGTAAAAATCTAACAAATAATGAAGAAATTGCTGATGAGAATTTTTACAAGAATCATTTGTTTTGTAAGATAATTAGTGAACAGTAATTGTAAAACATTACCATGAAGAGAAATTCAAATTTTGTCTAAAATCTAGACTTTTCCAATGGCACAGAGCTACCGTAAGTATCACCATCATCCAGGGTTTTAACTTCAACACTTTAAAGAGCTGGTGAAGACCCCTGTGATCAATTATCTTTCAAAGATGGAATTAACAGATGGAATTAGCTAAATTATTGGAAGATTAAATGAATTCCATTTACAACTGATGAAAGAAAAAGTCTTGCTTGTAGAAAAGTTGACTATTGGTCTCCTATATAATATTGGAAAATTTTAGTATTTAGTATTAGGATTAAATCTTATAGAATGATCACATACATTAACGAAACACTTTAATTAAAAGACAGACTTCTTCCAGCATTCTCCAGCAGATGTCATCATGAGGCAGCAGTATGTGATTTAAAATGTCATGGTAAAATAAAACAAGTACTGTTGGTTTTTTTTAGGCACGTCAAAACAAATCATAAGACAGAAGGCAATGCTTAAAAAGGCTGTATTTTTATTCTTCAACATAAAGTCAGAAACAGTATAAACAGCAAAAAATACTAAACATCAATGCAAACAAAAATAATTTGTTCTAAAATAGGTATTCACAGTACTTTTCTGTACATAAGCTTCCTTCAAAGATCAGGTAAGCCAAGGAAGATATCCCATGTTTCAGTGCAGCACATGAAAGCTTTAAATGAGAGGTGTGCTTAGAAACGACGACAGGATAACCTTCTATCCTGCCAGACTGAAAGAAACCAAACAAACCCAAATAGGTCTGGTACCACGTGTGACATTTCTATGGAAATGTGAGCCAATACATTTTTTAAATACTTCTATTCCATTGTGTGAGCTTCACAGCTGCAAAGCAATAATGACAGGATAAAATATTTAACATTGTTGATTTTTTACACTTCAAGAAATGGATGATCTATCTTCTGGTGTCAATTGCATTAGTAAAATACTAAGCTTGTTAAATGGATACACTGCTCTAACCAATATCTATGTCTCTTAAAAATAAATTACATCAAATTACCACCTAGGCGACAACTAGGTAATTTTATTTTAAAGAATGGATTTTAAAGAATGGCTAAAATCCTATTTTAATGTAATGAGGCAAAAGTCATTTCTTCTATCTTGATTCTCCTTGCTAAAAGTGTAGCAAATTCACAATGCTTGGGATAAAAATAACAATAACCCAGGCTGTGTTTAGAAATTCTCATAATGTATCATCCCATACTTCCTATAATGAACTCACCAAGCCAGTTTGGGGATTGTGAAGTTTGAGGTGTGGAAAACAATTATATGGGCTTTCTGAAGAAGTTGGCTTCCTTTGTGTCAACTCACTATATCTCCAAATCAGCCACTTCCTGTTATTATATGGAATAACAGCTATTTGTTGCTGGTAACACCTGTCCATGCAGTAATCAACTTTACTACGTGAACAGAATACAACTCACCTAGTTATTTTTTCCTTTTGAATGGGCATGCGCTACAGTAACACATGCAGGATTTTAAATAAATCCTGTGAGGTCAGGCAGAAAAACAGACAGTATCTCTTTACATGAAAGCTGTAAACATTTATGGTTCACAGTCAAATAACTGCACACCATGAATAGTTTCTGTAAAATGGGAAAAAGACATCTCTGGTTATTAAGATTATTTTCTATACATGCAAATAAAAGGAAAATCTTTTATCACTACTCAGAAAAAAATTACAAAATTGTACAGTGTAAGGGTTTTTTTCTTCCCCATTAAGTCATCTGGCATTTCTGTAATAATAAAGATGGCCTTATTCCAATTAAAACATTGTGCTTTTTTCCTTCTAAAGGTATATTGTCAGTGTCTTTGAGATGCAATGTATTTGTTTCTTCACAATCTGTTTTTTAAGTGTACTTGCCTGCAGTTATGCTTAGTGTGTATGTGTATATACAAACACACACACAGCCACAAAAATAACTTTGCACTAAACTTTGTCCTGAGAAAAGGGTATTAGCATCTTAAAACCAAGACAAAATGCAATGGCTTGGAACATTTAAGTTCTTATTATATTTGTTATCCCTGAGGGGATGTCTTTTCTTTAAGCCATAAGAAATTTCTTAGAATCAAGCATCAATCACAAATTTAAATTGAAACATTTTTGTTAATAATGATATCTGAATGATAGTTATTGATTACAAACAGTTGAGGTGCTTCCCAGTGACCCTTGTTCGATCAACTAAGTTAAGAATATGAGTGTCCTTTCAAGCTTTCTAGCGAAAGATTCCTCCCACAATCTTAACTATGAGCCTCAAACAAATAAATGAAATCCCTCAGGGAGCAGTGATGGCTCCCTAAATCATTAAGAGGGAGAAAAGCCCCCACACCTTTTCACTAGTTCTTTCTCTTGCCCAGTACCTTCACATCACCCCCTTGCTGTTGTAGACTGTTCCTTTGTGAACATTTTTTTAAAATAATGTAGGAGGCAATCTTTGTATGGAAGCCTTTTGCTGAATCAAAATCCTTTTGAAAATGGAAGTTTTCTCAATCCAACCCACTAACATCAAGTAATTTTTAACAAGCAGATCAATTATTGGCATATAACATCATTAAATAGGTCATGTATAAAACTATAAATATTCAAGAAAATCTATAATTGGGTCTTGGAAGTTCCTTTGGCTGCTTAATGATATAATCTTAGGAAAAAAGTAATTTATTGTATTGCAATATGCTGTTTTGCATCAGCTTTGTATGGAGAGAAATGTATACATATTCAGATACAGAGAATGCCATCTTGCTGAATATCTAGATCTCATGTGATCACGGGGAAATCTATTTTATGGCACAACACAGTATGTTATTTCACACTAAAAAGTAAATGATATGCAAAAACAGGGTAATCCTCCATAACTGAGCACTGCCAATTCATTTATTTATAATTGATTGATTGAAAAAAGTTAATATTGTTTGTTGTACTGTCTTTTACAATGAACAGCACTTTGGTACTCACAAACAGTAAAGCAGCACTGTCTTTCAAAAACCAACACTACTGTAACACCCACTGTAATGTGGCATGCAAATCCACAATTGCAACCCTTATTGATTTTGCATTCATCCAATGGTAATCTTCTTTCAAATATGAGTAGCACAGTAATGTCTGGCTACAAAGGAGATATTACAACAAGGAACTTCATAAAATATGGAATATGATGCTTATATCCATTCATATATTAAGCACTATAATAACCAACTCTGTAGTACCAGGATTCCAAATTGCTGGACATTATAAATCACCGAACAAATTTCAACTAAATTGTTATTTAACAATGTAACCATCAAACCCAAGCCACCAATAAATTGGCTATAAAACAAATGTAATCGTTAACTTCACGGCACAAAAATAATTTGTCCTTTCAATAGGCTTCTTTACATAATAATTTTCAGTGACATATGTATGTCAGAGTCCAAAGGCTAATTGCTCTTGGAGTTAAATAAGGTCTGTTTAATTGCGGTCGTGTTCTATATTTTGTTTAGACTGAGCTGAGTTTAACAAGGCCGCGCACTGAATCTTCATGCAGTGAATCCTGGCTAACCAGGCTGAGGCTGTGCATGGTGTGGCTGTGTGTCAGGGCGTATCCAAGGGGCAACATCCCGGGTGGAGCTTCTTCAGGAGTAAGAAACGGATGATTTTCAGGGTCCTCTTTTAATGGTATCATTTCTGACAAGCTTGTTTCTGATGTGAGATTTGGGATGGAAGAAGGTGGCGTTGGTTGTCCTAGTGTCACCATAGCACAGGGAGCACCAAGAGTATTTTTTCCTGGTAAAGGCAGCTCTTCACTACTTAGGCTGGGCTCGCTCTGGAGGAGTGGGGTAGCAGCGGCCTGCAAAACGAATTTAGTGCTCTGAATGCACTGATCTTGATCACACTGAAGAATGGAAGGGTACCAAAATAATATACAAGGCACGAGAGATACAGAGATGGAAGGGTATGGACAAAAGAGGAATGGGACATAAAGAGAAAGAGAAGAGTTATTAATTACACTTTCTTGTTAAACTGACCAAGACAGCATGTACAATATATTGATGAATTCCAGAGAAGTGAAAGTATATAGTATGAAAAGCATGTGCCAGATAAAATAATTTATAAACATGCTAAACTCCCCCCCCCCCCAAGGTACATTGATGTTTACATATCTCTGTGTAGGTCTTGTAGTTTGGCTCTGCATCCTTATTTAAGGCTACGGACTTTTTCAAACAACAGCTGGGCAGATTTAAAGAGCTTTCAACACACAAAGTCTGCAGTTCTCTGTATACATGATAATCTGTACACATTCAAAATTTATGCTTCCATCTATTTTCTAGCAATGAGAAGAGCTCAGCAACATAATAATTCTGCAGCTTCATTTGGGTAAAAAGCACATTATAGAATCAGAGGTGAAAAGAATCATTTAAACCACAAAGTACAACTTCCTGCACAGGACAGGAATTCAAATTAATAAATCCCACATAGATGCCTGTCTAGAACTTGCTTGACATATTCACTGAAGGGGAGACCACCACCTTTCTGGATA
This sequence comes from Pseudoxyrhopus heterurus, assembly GCA_032468235.1. NCBI lineage: Eukaryota > Metazoa > Chordata > Lepidosauria > Squamata > Pseudoxyrhopus > Pseudoxyrhopus heterurus. Next base: position 39,636 of record JANHJO010006246.1, on the reverse strand, counting down.
ACTGGTTCTTCCGCTGAACTGTTCTCATGTTTTTTTCTAATATTTTCACTTACTATCTGCCTTCCTGTCACTTAATCCACTTTTTCATGTCCTGTCCTATGAAAGAAGAAAGAACAAATCTTGATAGTCTTCTATGTAACATCGTATTAAAAATGCTATCATACACTCCAGACTCATCTTTTTTTCCAGCTAAACATATCTAGTTCTTTCAATCTCTTTTTCATAAGGCTGTTTTTAATCTCTTGATCATTGTCTTTCTTGAAACTTTGAATATTGAATTCTCCTTAAAGTGTATTTTGCAGTATCATAGTACTTAAGATAGGAATTGACCAAAATAAAATAAAATGGAACAATTATTTTCCATAATTTGTCAATCAGAATTTGTTGATACAATCTAAACCCTTCATTTATCCATTTACAGTTGCATCATTATTGCAGACACTATTTAGATAAAATTTATTAAAATTATATGCCACCCAACTTAATGACTCTTGAGTGACTGAACAATCAAACAAATTACTATAAAATCAATAAACATAAAAACTTAATATTAAAGATGGCGAATGTGACAAAGAGCCAGGTCTTCATGGCTCTTCTAATCAACTACTGTTCCAAAGAGTATTTTCACAAGTACTGTTAATAAACATGAATTAGAATTAATCTTCTAGTACCTTTTCAGAACTAACAATTTTATTAAAAGGCATAAACTTTCATGAGTGGCAGATAAGTTCATCAAGTGTAGCTTGCAAAAGCTTTTTTCTGTTAATAAAATCTGTTTTAAAAAGTGATTCCTTCTGGTTTTTGAAGATTAGCATACCTCCCCTTCTATAATGTCTATGTATCCCTCATTCTAAAACAGATTGTTGGGGGCAATATGCTGATTCTGTAGAGGACTGTAAAAGCACTATGAAGTGGTATATAAGTCTAAGTGCTATTGCTATAAGTGCATTTGATTTTTGTTTTGTAAGTGAAGAAAACTGAACTTGTCTCTGTTGAATGTAAGGTTAATTTCAGCCGAAGAGGTATACATTTTAAATACACATAGTGTGAACAACAGCCATAACGTAATATATCTGATTTCTCTGTAGCACAATGTGAGAATCCAGACTATTATGCTTATTGAATAAGCCATGGTTAAATAATCTTAACATATTTCATGAGCCAGGGCACTGGCTGTATCTCACATCTATACAAGAAGTCAGAAATTGTAAAAAACTTTCTTCTCCTCCCTTGAAGAACTGCAATTTCCTGAAATACACAGCACATTCTATTTAGGTGCAGAACATTCTTGTGAAACCATTCTTCTATTTGAATTTACAAATTTATAATAGCAATACTGAATGGCCCCTTCTAATGTAGATCAAGATTACATTGATATTCAGCATATGCTTGGGTTAGTTAATCAGAACATAATCTATGAATGCCGTATTATATTATTCAAATATATGAAATTATTGGCAGCATGCACAAGTCAATACAGGACAAATTCATCACAATGATATAATAATAGTCATATAGACTGATGTCAGTCCCACTGTTTAATTTTTTTTTAATTATTTTTAAAAGGATACATTTTGCATATTATTGATCCAAAAATATAGGATCTAAGTTATACTGTACAAAAATCATTATATTACTGTCATTTAGCTAAGTTTTTGGTATTAAAAATGTTTACTTTCATACGTGTTTAATTTTGCATGCAGTTTACTGTACTTAAGCCTCAAACCAGGAAAGCACTTAAACTAATGTAATTCATAAATCATTCTGAAAACATTTAGGCTCCTATAGCTGCTTTAATACAATGCTAGAAATAGAATTGAATTAGACTGAGAATCATCCTGTTCCTTAGTGATGATGGTTTATATGCTTTTTAAATTAGATTTAAATTCTGTCAAAATCTTTCCAAACTGTTAAATATTAGGACTAATGCTGATTAACTATTAATAGATTAATAGACGAATAATCCATACAATGCAAATGAAATACCAACCACTTTCGAACAAATGTATCCTATTGAAAATTGCTCTTTATTTAAAACATGGATAATTTATTAGCTACTTTATTTGTAATTGACTATTTTAACATTAAAGTTGAATATTACTGTAAATATGTTAGCTACTTAAGTTCCATTGCTTTTTTATAATGCTTGTACAAAATAGAAACATAGCAATATTTTTAAAGGTATGTTTTTATTTCTTTTTAAAATAACAGCACTAAACAGATTTTTTGAACTCTTAACTCAGAATACAAAAACGTATCTACTAATTGGCATTAAAATCCAAGTAACATCTCTGCAGCATCAAAGATGATTTCTTCCATTATACTTTCTCGCTAGGCCTGAGATAAAAAGATAATTTTATTCTACCATACCTAAAAGTTTTCAAAAATAAATTGCAATTAAGCATTAATAAATCAATACATTTATTTTTCCATGTTGTGTATCTTGATCAATGAAATCTATATCAATGAGTGAAAGGGATTGAAAGGGACTTGGAAGAAATATCAAAAGTATTAAACTTATGAAAAAGACTACTTTGAAAAAGGGAAATAAGTAAAATGGAACAAGTATACAAAAAAGAACAGCATATTGTAGCAAATATTTCATGGGTTCCTATCATGCTGCATGAAAGCTACCTCCGTTTCATGCTGTTACAGAAGCCCTTTTTGTAATACAGAAAAAAGCATAGAAAAATATGCAAAGGGTTATAATATACTGAGGCAAAGGGGACTCATAAAAACATTCTCTGTGATAAATAGCTTCACTGAGATAGTGGCTGTTAAGATGGCAATGTAAACCATTCTTGTTGATGCAAATATAATACATGTTTTCTATTAATCAGGTTTAAAAGATTAGGAGCCTATCAAACTAAATAAACCTGTTTTGATAGCTATTGTTTTGAAACTGTAAATACTGCCTTTCCAGTTTATCCACAGTTTTGGTACAGTAACAGAGATGCAATCGATGGACAACTGCAATGGATACTTTCTGGTGTGTCATAGCATTTGAGTATGTATATGTGTAATGTGAAGCTTCCTTCAGTGGCAGGTTTTTTTTTCTTTTTCCCCTCACTAGCATTTTAATTTTTTTTAGTCTTCAAGTATTTTACCTTATTTATATTTTAATGTTTTTAAATATTTTCTTTTTTGGACTATCTACAGAATGACGTCATAGAAATTACAATTAACAACAAATCCATATTATAAGGATCTGGACTGAATCTGTATTCATCTTTAATTGAAGAACTATCCCAAATTTGAAACAAAATGATGAAAAAGCTGTCTAAGATTAAAGTGCTTAAGAAGAATACAAACATCACAGGACAGATAAATGAGGTACTGACATTTCCAGGACTACATACCGTAGTATTAAAATAATCCCAATTCCAGGAATTTTTAAAGAAAATACATATAAACGCAGTAGTAACAAATATTTCTAAAATATCTAAAATGTTTTCTTGAACATAATAAAAAAGAGGTGAATTAGTTATGAAGAGATGGCACAATCCACAATGCTGAATCAGGAATAACCTTCATAATACTGTGGAACAACTGAGTGAATGTGGATTGCAGTCTCAAATACTAATGAAAAAATGTTTAGGAAATATGACTTTTGGTGAGTGAGTGGAGTCTCATGGCGTATTTTATGGCATAAAAGAACTAGTTAAAAGAAATGATGGAGTGCTAGCAGTGTACTAGGATGGGGATAAAAGCAAAATATACTACCAACCTTCAAAAAGGAAAAGGTGATCCTGTCAATTACCACCTGGTTAATCTAACTTCAGTCCCCTATTAAAATAATGGAAATATTGAGAGAAAAAAACCATAAAAACCCAAATATTTTTAAACATTTAGGCAGTGAAGCAATGGGTATTTAAAGTAATATTAATGCAGGTTTGATGTTCTAATTTTTCCAATTATACTATAAAGATTTTACATGAAAATTATATAGATGGCTCAAAATATAATAAAAAGATTTCATATTTCTACTTTACAAATATATCTGTGGCACAAAAAGAATTACAGGTAGTCTTTGCTTACTGACCATAATTGGGACCACCAAATCTGTTGCCAAGTGATGCAGTTGCTAAGTGGAAAACCACATGATGGCAACGGATTCCCAACTTCACTTCCATTTTAAGTAAATCTCTGCAGTCATTGAGTGAGACATTATACACAATTGTGACTTACGATTTCACTTCTGTGTCATTTATGCTGCCTGTTGGAAGCCAGTTGTGAAACATACAAATGGTAATCATGTGATCATGGGATGCTGTGACAGTCATAAATGAAAGGATTGGTTATAAAACTGTTTTTTTTTTCAGCCATTGTAATTTCAAATGGTTACTCAATGAGGGTCAGTAAACAAGGTCTACCTTCATATTGATTTAAAAACTATGCTAGATCAGTTAGTTGCCTGGTTAATTATGATAAAGTTAGTTTTTCAGGTGGAAAGGGATATTTAAAAGTGCTATTATGGAGATAACTTATTTTCATCATTCATCAATTAGAAAAATAAAGCCATAAGAGCTTATGAAATTTGCACTGTTTCAACAGATTTAGATACTGAGAACAATGAGAGTGAAGTGGCATGAATAACTAATTTAGAGGAACTGAAATCATTTGGAAAGTAGACAAGTTTTAAAGGAGCAAAACTTTGAAGTCATAACCGAAACATATATACATCACTGGAACATGTTAGACTATTGAATTTTTCTGCAATTTTGTTCCCGGATTTACAAATATTAAGATTATAAATGAACAGTACCATGTTACAATACATATTGACGAACAGCATGATGCTAAAGACAGATATGAAATCACTGTTACTTTAAATCAATTTCCCTATTTTGACTGTTTAACTGAATTTTAACTGAACAAACATACATACCAACTTAAATCTACAGTAACAAATAAAACACACTGGCTTACAATTAAAAGTCTGAAAACAGAATTGTTTTCAATATTGCCTGACCTTTACTGGTCCTTAGAAATTGTCCCCAGAGAGCCAATTAGGTTATAATTCATGGCAGAACTTTGTTGAAAGGCATGAAAAAAAGAAGTAATTATTTACAAAGGGTTCTTCCAGGCTGAATTTTTATTGTATAATTTCCTAGCATATTCTATAATTTAATAGGGCTATGAATATTATTTTCCTATCAAAATTGTTTTTTTATATCTACTGAAGAAGGAAAAATGTCCTGTAATCTGATACCAGAAATTGTCTGCTGTGATCATACAGTAAAGCATCCCTTGAATATTAGTTAACGTTGGAAAGCCTAAAATAACAAACCATCATTTTTGTATCATATAAACCACAACTTATTCAAACTTATATAAAAGTCCATGTGTGACCATTTAAAGATAGGTTTTAATAAGTTTGTATTTAATTCAGAACTTATTTTCAGGTGGTGATTTAAAAATAGTATTTAAATTTAGAATATCTCATTTTAAAAAATCCACATGATTATGCCATATGGTCTCCAATGTCAAAAAGTTAACAGGTCATGTTGTGTTTAAAGTATTTCTATCATTTTTTTTTAACCATAAATCTTTGACTTTGCTTTTTCTCCTAAATTTCATAGAAGCAACCTCTTGGCTGGAATTTTTGGTGAATAGAGGTTTGATTTTTTTTTAAAATCTTTGGTAGTCTTTAAAATGTTTTGTTAGTACTGACTTTATGAGAAATATCTAAAAGCTCAGAAACTACTGTTCAAATGAAATCAAAAGGCTACAACTCTTAGTTTCATCACATGCAGTGTTATCAGAACATATGCTGATTTCATTGCAAGTCTTTATCTGAATTTACAACTAATATCACAAAAATATATAATTCTATTATTTATCCCAGCAATAAATATAATATTTTACTGGCTAAAACCAGTAATTGATCAATATTATGAGACTTCATTCAAAAGAAAGCCTTAATGCTGATTTCATCTCTATTTTGGGAAGTGGAAAAAAATTAAAAAACGATTTAAATTACAGACTATCTATTTCCTTTAGTAAACTCTAGTTAAGAAAACACTGATTAAGTTAAGTTGCAAATAAAGGAAATTATTCAGTGATAATACAGCCATATTAATCAGATACTCTACTCTTGAGATAGCTGGTACTGAAGGGAGATTTCAGTAGCTGGTACTGAAAAGAGAAGCATACAAAGGAAGAACAGCAAAGAATAGTTTATTGATCAGTAAATTGAAAGCAGGTTAGAGTATAGAAAATCTAGATCAGAAAAAATAATGGTACAATTGAGGGAAGAGAGCCCCAAATGACCACATCAAAGACTAAACCAAGAAGTTGATTTCTAAGTGACTTCAAATTTTTTCTTCAGTTTGCATGTAGAAACCACAGTTATAAGCGTGATATTCTTTACAACATCCAATAACGGCAAAAAAAGTAAAATTATAGCAAAAAACTGGCATAACGGATATTAAAATAAGATGACACCTAAAGTCAATTTTAAATAACAAATTTATTAACATTTTCTTAGTTTCGTTTGACCTACACACTTCTGCCTAAAAATGGAAATATGCAATCATTACTATGACAGAAAAACCAAAATAGAGAAAAAATAAGCATAAAGTGTTTTAAAGTAAATCCATTCATTTATAGCAAATATTTTATTTTCCTTATATACACTTACTTTTAAATTCAATGAGTCTTTGTATTAAATAAGCATATATAAAACTATGTTATGCATTTAGTAATACTATAAAATAAATTATTGATACTGGAGTCAATAAAATGTTTGATATTTAAAATATAACAAATTGATATTCCTGGCAGATATAAAAAATGATCAACGAACCCACCTGAGAAATCATTGATCAAGAGAAAATCCTTATATTAATGTTATATAAAACATTAAAAATTCACATAGCTATAAAAAGGTGTACTATTACTAGTACACAAGTTTTTTCACTTAAATGAAAAAAAATTAAAGGTTTGGGATTCAGATTTTTTTTGTTCTTTTGAAGTCTAGAAATAGGAGGAGTAAAAATATACAAGTACTGACACAATTTTAATATACTAAATGCAATTAGTATATTAAATTATATACTTATTAGAATGCAATTCTAATCAGGATTCTTTATTTATAAAAACATGAGTTAAAAATTTGCAATAGTT
>JANHJO010006245.1:38777-53112 GCA_032468235.1 Pseudoxyrhopus heterurus | reverse complement strand
TGGTACTTTCTTGGCATGTTGAGTGCATATTTTTGCTTCTTCATTGGCTTTTCTGAATGACCAAATGCATGTAAAGGTGATCCAGGTTGAATAAGCTACTTGGATAAACAGCAAAATTTATCAAACTCAAAGAAAAGAAGTTGCCATGACTCAGCTTCCAGACAATCTACTTGGATGACTGAGAATCTTCATCAACATATTATCCAGTTGAAGAAGTTTCATCTTACTCTTAATATTGACTGGAACAAGAAAGAGTAAGAAGTAAGACTATTTTTTCCCCCAATTCTTTTCCCAGGCCACTGATCAGGATAACCCTGAAACCAATAATAGCCGTTTGCACTTTGAAATTATGCCTGGCAATTTCAGCAACAACTTCACTATTAACCCAGGTACTGGAGAGCTAATCAGCCAAGGGCCCTTGGACCGAGAAGCTATTCCTGTAGAGCTCAACGGGAAGATAGTGGTGACAATACTTGTAGAAGACTTGGGGATCCCTCCGTTGAACACCACTGTCAATGTCACCATCACTGTGGAGGTAATCCCACTGCTCTTGGTCAGGAGTTTGAGCTCAGGCAGTGGGAGAAAGAGGTGGTGGCAATGTAAAATTCTTACCTAAATTCTATTCTAGGTAAGGTGCTTGGTGGAGAAGGGGGCATGTGTAAAATACTCCAGAAATGAAATTTGCTTTTATTTTGCAGACAAGTAATTTTGATAATAGGGTTTCAATTTTTATATGGCATAACAATATAACATAAGTGCTTCTCTCCTTAGGACAAAAATGACAATGCACCCAGCTTCAGCAGTTCAAATTATGAATTCTCTGTTTCTGAAGACGTGCAAGGTATGATTTATTGAATCTCTTTGATCTGGACTGAAAATGAAACTAGAAACTAGAAAATATCTTGAACAGTGACCTGAAGCAAAACCACAGCTACCGAGTTCTCAAAAAAATCCGAAGTCAGGAGCTAAACAAACCACCCACAAAGCTCTACGGGATCCGATGACAGCAATCTAGTTGAGTGTTCTCTTCCCAAAATCACCACTATAACAAGGCCAGAAGCTGGACATGATGCTACAGGACTTTCTTGCTCTGGTTCCTAGATACCTATTATAGGGGCAAGCAATATATACTGTAGCTCTAAAGATCAGCATTTATTGATTGCATTATCTTGATCGTTTGGGGAGAGGAAAATCTCTCAGGCCTTTTTAAACTAATCTTCACCTTTCTTAAAGAGGAAATTCTAGACAGAGTCAGATGATATTCTTCCAAAGTTTACTCAAAGTTTTAATATACGGTATTCTGCACAGATCTTAAGGGATAAGATGATTAATAATTGTCCCTAATAGTGCATTTAACATAGAGATGCAGAGTAGGCAGATAACATCCCATCACATATATGACTGGATTTGAGGAGTAATCTTTAGCTTTTTCTTTACTTTTCAGCTTTGATTTGCTACATTGCAATGTTCATGTGTTGACAGACAAATGGCAAACAAGATTGTTGTCACTTTTCTCAATTATGGCCAAAGAGGCTAGGTGTACTTTGTAAACCAAGTCAAGGGTTAAGCAAAACACGGGAGTTTGGCAACCTGTGGGAACCAAGTGATTTATGTGTTATAAGATTATAACAGGCATCTTCAAGGCCAATCTAATAAGAGGCAGTTTAAATCACCAAAATAGTGCAGGAAAGGATTCTTGAGAACCAATAGTAGGAATGCTAAGTAATGCGTGAAACTGTAGATAGAGGATAGCATTTGTTTGATTGGGACATCACTATTCACAAGGGAACTGTAGACCTCTATTATTTTGATCTGGGTGTAGAAGGATGGTATATGTTTAACTCTGCAATTATTCTAATTTTCATATTCCAATTCTATCTCAGGTGCCTTGGTGGGAGTTGTGGAAGCCAGAGATGCTGATCAAACACAAATTCACAACAGTATTTCATTCTACATTAATAGCAGCTTAGGCTCTAACAATTTTCTGATTCGCTCCAGTGCCAAGGGATCTGGCTGGTATCAGGGCACGTTGTCTCTAAACCCAGACATTGCTCTTGACTATGACCAAATGCAGGAGAAATTCTTCAATCTCATTCTACGGGCTGAAAATTCAGACTTAGGAGAAACAATGGAAGCTGCCATTGCCATGGTGATGGTGTATGTGCTAGATGTCAACGATGAGTCCCCAACCATTGTACCATCTCCACCAGAAAAGATTCACGTTACAGAGAATGAGAAACTACATACGTTAGTAGCTGAGCTGGAGGCTACTGATAAGGACACAAACCACTCATTAGTATTCCTGGAGTTGGCTGTTGCATGTTTCAACAGTACAGGCAGTGTAGGCAATATATGCCAGCACTGGTTCCACCTAGTAGCCAATGGATCACTTTTTGTGAATAGTTCAGATATAGACTATGAACTGTGCACCCAAATGGAAATCACACTGCGTGTTAAGGATGACTTCACTGCAGTAGGAAATCCCTACAGTAGAAATGGTAAGGTACCTGTATGAACACTTGCTTTCACACTTTTTTTTCCCTGTGAGATGTACACCCTTCTTCTATCTGTCCTACTTTTCCTTTCTACTAGATTTTTTTATTAATTCCACAGTTTAATTGTTCGTAATAACCATACTCACTTGAGCTGTCATCATTAGTACCTTCCATAACCCTCGCCTGCTAGCCTCCAGATGTACTAACCACGTTACATAGGGATAATGTTGGAGAAGGCTGCTGTGAGTGGCCTTGGTATTATTGAATGGAGGGAAGATTCAGCCATTGCTTCAGTGCCTGCCAGAGTAGAAAGGGAGCAAATGACAAATTGTATCACAGACTTGTTTCCCTATCTCAGGGTATTGCCACTGTCATATTTGTGTCTTAGAAAGGTGCCTTAGAAAGGTGGCTGCAAAAAAGTATAACCACAGATTATCTGCTCCTAACAACTTCACAGCTGGAGGACACCATTATATAAACGAGGGAGCAACACCTGCTATTGGTGGGAAATGCGACTAGGTCTACTTGAACAGGGTTAGGGCTCCAATGTGCAGGCTCTAGGAAGACATGCAGAGCTGTTTTCATATCAATGGCTGGAATCTGTCTATATGTGGCTTTTTTTGCAGAGATTCTGGTCATCTTAATTGGTGATACAAATGACAACGCACCCCAGTTTTATCCTGTCGATGACACCTTTGGTAAGAGCAGAATCGTAGGACAGTTGCAACCATGGTATGCCTCGCTGCTTCCCCCCCCCCCAATAGATAGGTGGTAGTTGTAGGGGCATCCATCTCTATCCTAGCTGATTGCAGTTCTCATAAAACTTCTTTCATCACTTCCTTCCATGTATGCATTCCTCTTTATGTTAGCCAATCATGAGGGGAACATTCAGCTTTCTAGCTAGGGCAGAGGAGCGCCGTACTGACAGCCAGTCAATGGGTATTGATAGAGCCCAGGAGAAGACAACAGCAGCTCCATTATAACGTGATTTGGTAGTGAGCCTTATAGCAGAACAAGATCTATTGCTTTTTGCTGTTTGGATTTACTGATCTGTATCTGGTATTTCATTGCAGTAATAATCCCAGAAATGTCTCTCATAAACCTGACTGTGGCTGTGGTCAAGGTAAGATTATGAAGACCTATTTATTTAGCTGCACAGATTTCCTGGTTGTTGTTGTTTTTAAAAGAAACTAAACTGGATGCTTCCAACCTGTGTGACAGGATCTGATCATATTTCAAAGTCCATCAATATTTCCCCCCCCCCTCCTCTTCCAGGCCAAGGATGCCGATTCAGTTGAAAATGGTGTGATCACATTTAGCATCTCCGAGGTAGTTTTCATCCGGGACGATGAGCAGGAACAGAAGTTTTCTGATGTTTTCAAAGTGGCAAAAACAATGGAGAAAGATGTCTCTGTGGGAAACATCCAGTAAGTGATGGAGTTTTTTTTTCTGCTTGAAAGCTTTAAAAATGCTGCCTTACGGTTGTGGTCACGTTGAGTAAATGCAGGGCGTGCGTACTAACAACCCCACTCTTGACTTCCTTGCATTGATCAATAGGCTATTGAGGATATTTGGATAGATATGTTTAATAGACCTCTTTAACCCAAGGGAATTTGCAGGACAAGAAGATATGGGGAAGAGCTGGCTTTTGCACCAATAGATTGCTGCAATGCTTTATTTCCACACACATACTTGGAACGTATACATGGAGCTCATTGGGGGATCTCTACTGGGTAGGGAGAAGGAGAGGTTTGCTTTCTGGTACATTTAGAAGCAGCTAAATAGGAGCAGAATGTCAGATAATCACTTATCTATTTAAGGTTCAATGTTTTCAGTGGGGTTGCTGATCCTGGGTTTCATGGAACAACTTTAATTTGGTGCTCTTTGGATGTAGTTGGATTACAGCTCCTGAGGGGAGATGATTAGGAGAGGCTGTCATGCATGCTGAGTGACCATCTGGATATAGTTAGCAGAACACACTAAACCCAGATTAGAAAATTGCGATCACTGTGTTCACATGGAATGCTTTTGTTCAAATAATAAGCCAGATTATGGTTTAATAGTATAATGTAGCTCATACAACAGGGGTGTCAAACTCACGCTGTCACGGCAGCATCACATGACGTATCGGGACTTTTTTTCCTTTGCTAAACCGGGTGGTTTAGCAAAGGGGAAAAGCATGTGACTCATCCGGCCCGCAGGCCGCGAGTTTGACACCCCTGTTATACAACATAGATCACCATCAGCTGGGTTCTCATAACACACTTGATAGCATTTTATGCACTTTCATTTTACTGTATCATTTTCTGAAAAACAAACTTCTAAATTATTGAAATGTTATCAGCAGGATCTGTTGTGATGTGGTCTTTGGCAATGTCCAGCTTTTTTCTGATGCTATGAAATGATTCCAATTTAGCAAATACTTTGGTTTTCTGCTGACCTATCCTGAAACTTGAAATAGAAGCATGAAAGTTTCTACCAATGCAGAAATATTTCAAGATGGAGGTGGGACTGGGCATGTCTACTTCAGGGTAGTGCAGAGTTTTATCAAGAACAAGCATCTGTGATGCTGCAACACCTTCTGTTCTTACAGAATAGCAAGCAACCTTAATAGCATGTTGAAAGGCCAATATCGGGTGAAAGTGGAAGCCAAAGACAATGGGACTCAAGCCCTAAGCAATTTCACATCACTGGATGTAAGTTTGTTGTCTCTCCTGACCAACTTCCATTGACAGAATTTTCATAATGCCTGATCTCTGAGAATGATCATTTCTCTCTTTCTCCAGATCTTCAATGTGGATAAGAGTTACCGTACAATTCTGAAATTTAGTATCACTTTAGAAGAAGTGCAGGATAAATCAGATGAAATCAAAAGGTATGGCACCCTCTCACCTATCACTGTCTAAATATGGTGCTTCTGTCCATCTTATTATGCAGAACAAGGAAAAGTACAATGTCAGTTTACAAAATAAAGTAGAAAGAAAGCAGTGTGGTATGTGGATGTGTAAGTGTACTCTTGTGGGCATTGGCTCCAGAAGTGAAGGAGGTGCCATTTAGCTTTGGTGAAGCCATTATTAAAACAAATGCTAAATTCACATATCATGCTACACCAGATTTGCTTAACTGGCACGATCACAACAGCTGATTGGGGGTATTCCAGGAGGCCTATCTACCCGCCAATCAGCTGCTTGTGCTGAATCAGGCTGAAACTGAAACAGGCTTCAGCACAGGAGACAAATTGCTGGGAGGCAGAGGCAGATTTCCTCCCCCCCCTTGTTTTCCTCCCCAAAAGCTGGGTGCGTCTTATACTCCAAAAAATATGGCAGTTACTGCTAGGGTGATATCAATTTCAAGGACCTAAGATTTTAAAATATTTGACTAGGATAGAGTAGCAGGCACTTTGTGCATTCGGGATTCTAGAGGTTTCTTGGTCAGAGTTAATGTCTTATGAATCTTTTTATATGTTTTCTAGATAATGGCTGGCCCTTTCCCCACAAACTTACGTTCACCAGTCCCATGTTTCCATATTAAAAATGTGGTTTTGAATTATGACTCTCTAATGATATGAGTGTCTCATACTTAATGGAGCAGGGTAGACCATACACCAGAGAGAATTGGAATATATACAATGAAATGACACTAAGTAAGGATTATTTTACAATTTGTGAACAGTAATTGGGTTCCCTGCCGTGCAATGGTATATGGGCTGTTTAGCATGGAACAGTGATGAGACCTGTGCCTTTTTTATGTTGCTTTCAGAATTCTGAGCAAAGCAACTGGAACAACGGTCTACATAACAGCAATCTATACAGACGATTCATCAACCTTCAAATCTGAAAGGTGATTTGAACAGAGGGAAGCTATAGTAACGAGGAAGTAAATGAGGTTAAAAAGCATATAAAACGGTTGGTGAGGAAAGAGGAGACACATGTTGAAATATTGGGGGTATATTTTGCTACAGCAACTAGCATAGACTTACTCAGTGGAATGTGATGGTGTTTGTATGGTGTTGGTAGAACATATGAAAGTGGAAGGAGAGTTTTGAAATTCCACCATGAAGTTAGCATCTGGGTAAGCAGTGTAGTTAGTCACTTTTTAGAGATGATCAGGCTGCCTTTATAACACTGATTTCTTAGGATGCTTTTTTTGAAAAAAAAAAAAGGTGATTGGAGAGGTAGCCATACCTTTGAGATAGCTCTTGGATTGGCCATAGTTCCAAGAAGGTCATGCTGGTACTGCCCCTTCAATCCATCTATCTTACATGTCTTTTTACCTTCTGTAGGGATCTGGGGAATACTGCAATGGATGCCTATTTTGTTTACAAGAATGGCACAGCTCTCATTAGTGAACAAGTGCTCATGTAAGTGTCACATTGCTCTCAATCTAATAGGGAAGGAATAGAGGTCAAATAAAAATCCCATTTGGGTTGGCCCATTCAGCTGTTAATGTGACAACACAGGAAAAGGAAGTGGTCAAATTAAAAAGAAAAGGTGGGGACCATTTAATGCAAACCTTATCCCTCACTCCCACCCCCAATAATTGAAGGTAAGAACCAGCCCTCACCTTCTAAACCATATTTTAGACCTAGTATTCTCTCCCCATCTGCATGTAATTTCAGCCTGGGCAAAACATCTAAATGTATCAGTGTATATGGAACTAATAGGAAAACAGAGGAAAAATAATGCAGAGGAAGGCTGAGATTGAGGAAGCAATTGCTGGTGTATAGTTCAGCATGACACACACACACAAAACCCACAGGAGGATCTGTGGAGGCACTAAGTGAGAAGTTGGAAATAGACTTTTTGTTCATTTTTTTTAGTGCAACTCATGCTAAATTCTATTATAGCTGCAATGTAGTGTTTCTTGGGAAACACTTCCTAATCATCCTCAAAATATGTTTTCTCCAGATTCATTCGAAGAAATCCGGAACAGTTGAAACAACTTATCAATCATGGCTTGTTGGTCATTGTGAGAGTTTTTATCCTTCTAATACTTCCAAATTCAGATGAGTTGAATTTGAAAACAAAACAGAAAAGTAGGAATGAAAGTAGCAAGATGTATGACCAGGGAGGACAATAATTTTGTGCCAGAAGTGAGCAAAACAGCTGAGAGGGAAGCCATATAGTGGAACCCAAAGGTTCATCTGCAGAAATCGGCATCCAGCAATGGGACATATGCAACTTCAGGCTATAGTTTTTGCATTCCCTTCTTATTAGCCACACTGGATGGCAATGATGGAATTGTAATCCAAAAGGTTTGGAGGGCACCTAGGATGGGGAGGTTCTGTCTACAAAAAGTCCTCCTCAAATCAAACTTGGCACCTAATGGCTCCATGGGTGCAATTTTCTTGACAACACTATGGAAGAAACCCTTTTCTGTGACACCCCCCCTCAATTTCCCAGCATAACCTTTAGTGTTGGCCTATGTCCATGATGGCAAACCTATGGCACGCATGCCCAAAGTGGCACACAGAGCCATATCGGCTGGCATGGCAGCCGTTGCCCAGGCCAGCTCCACTGCGCATGCGCGTGCTCCCCCCTCCCCCCACGCATGCACGTGTTCTCCCCACCCCCCCACATGCACGCGTGACCCCAGGGTTTCAAGGCCCGTCCGCTGTCGCGCCGATCAGCTGAGCTTCAAATGCCCAAACTGGTTGTTAAATTTAACAACGGTTTGGGCGTTTGAAGCTCAGCTGATTAGCGCAGCAGTGCCTATCAGCTGTTTTTCGGCTCTTCGGGCCTAGAAACCCCAGGGTTGCGCATGCATGCGTGGGGGGGGGCGTGTGCATGCATGGGGGTGTCACACGTGTTACATTGTGGGTGCGGGGGCATGTGGGGGCACGGATGCACGCCCATGATTTGGCACGCAAACTCAAAAAGGTTCGCCATCACTGGCCTATGTAATACAGATCGGTCTCCCCCAAATTAGAATTTTCCTGATGTTAGAATTTTCCATAGACTATCGCTATGATGCCCAGCCAATATGATTCTGCAATGTGAGTTGCAATTTGATATGGGGAGCATTAGGATGGGGAAAGCTAGAATGGACTCTGTACCGTGAGCTGTTATAACACATTTGTATGTTCCTAGGGTCGTGGGGATGTGAAAGAACCTGAGAAAGGGATGGAGTTGTTTGGTATTATTATAGGGTTGGCAGCAGCAGTCTTCATCCTCCTCCTCCTCCTGACTGGGACAGTAATTGGCATGAGGAAAAGGTACAACTTCCCCATCAGCTCAATTTTCCAATTCATTGCACCCAGAATTTTCCTTATGGCTGCAAGCTTTAAACCCTTTTGCCATATTATATTGGCTCCACATCTGTAAAAGCCAGTGCAGCAACCTCCCTCGGATGGTCTATTCTTCTACTATTAAGGATTCCCTTCAACCCACTTGCTAATTTGGTACAAACAAACTTACTTTCTTTTTGCAGTTATACAAGGAAGTTGAAGGCACTCAAAGCCTTGAAGGTGGCTTCACATTTCTCAGCCAATGAAGTGCAGCAAGGATCTGCCATCCCCGGGACCAACAAATATAATACAGAAGGGTATGTGGTCATAGGGAATGGTTTGCTGCATTAGAGAGAAGCAAGTACAGCTTGTGACAGAAGCCCTGAATTGTGGAGGGATGCACTTTTTGGTTGTATTAGATTGAGTTGTGGTTTCTTGGTTGCCTGCATTTTTAATTTTTTGTAGGGTTTGTTATTAGTTTTATTCTATTTTATTTTTGTTTGCTACACAGAGCAAGTCATTGATATAGATGGCCAAATAAATTAGATTGGGAGGGAGGGAGAGAGGGGGGGGCACTATGATGGATGAAATGCAAGAAGTTTAAGTGCCCACCTGCTGAAAACCATCTAATCCTTTACATTGCTAATTTTCAATTATAAAACTCTGTTGAGCAGATCCTATGCTGAATTTGAATATGCTGAAAATATATAGCATCTTCAAATGAACAAAAAGCTGATTAAAATTGGAGACCTTGGAAATTATGGCAGGGTTGTACTGTTGAAAGACTATAGAAGTGCCCAAGAAAAATGTAAGACCATCTATCAGTCTTTGGGAAATATGAAATCTCTCCGAGGCTTCAAATCTGTTTTAGGAGGGCAAAATTAGGATACCAGTTGCTTGGTTGGAAGGTAATCCACATTGTGGAAAATTAAAGTTTTAGTACCTTTTGTATGCTACCTGGCCAGTTTCAATTGATTGTGTACAGCTAGTGGCATGCACAAGTGTAGTTGCAGGGCATGTTTGCTGCCAAATGCTGTGTTATGGCATTCTCTGCTGGGCATAGGATTAGATATGCAAGACATTCACGTATAAAACATTCTTCTGCAGGGCTAATCCTGTGCTTGGTTTCTCCTTGGATCCTTCTATGAACCTTGGCTTTGAGGAAAATGCCAGTTCTGAAGTGGCCAGGTAATATGATGAATTTAATCTTTAGTTAATCATCATCTATGCAAATACAGATTGTGATTATGCTGATGTGACTTCTTTACTTACTCAAAGCTTTATCTCAGTTCCTGAAATCTCTTTAAACCCATTACTTTTGTCATTGAGATGTCAAATTTCCCACGTGCTAAAAATTAGAAGCCAGAACTAATAGAGGCAATAATTGGGTTATGGAGACTTGCAGCCAGAGAAAATAAAGAGTTCCTAGGCCAGTCAAGCTGCTTTTTGTATTACAGCCTGAACTCTCTGGATGAAAACATGGTTGACATTCCACACAACTCATTTCCTGCTAAACTGAAAGTAAGACACCTGTCACAATTTTATTGCACATTTTTTGCATGATGAGTATTTTTGGGTAGGGTATCCTTTGTTCCAAGTAAATATATTACTTGCTTTAAAAAGAATAAGTTAACCTCTTCTATTTATAAGGGATTTTTTAAAGTAATATTTTCATATATGGAAAGTATTAAAACTGAGTTGCATTATCTTTATATTCCTGGGTGGCAAGTCAAGCCCTGCTTTCACCTTCTGCTTGATTTGTGATTAACCCATACAATGACAAATGGAAATTATCTGCTGTCCTGCCCTTTATTTATGAAGGCTTTTTCTGTTTCGGGCAGAATCTCTGCCCCCTTAACTAAAACCTTAAGGACTGATAAATAAGATGGATTCACACTTTGTGGTTAAGTTACAGATCACTGAGCAAACTTTAGTGATTTGGTTCATAACATATCATAAACAATAGTTTACAAATCACTTTTGGATTTCTGTAACTTACAAAGCCAGCACTACTGGAACAAAGTTTGTGGGTTATCCCAATTTCTTCATGACGATGAAATTATCGGTAAAGATGCAGCTATATCTATACAGCCACCTCTCTGGTTCACCCCTCATTGATAATCTGATCTTCATGAAGAATTTGGGCTTGTGCTGCTCAGTTTTATATCACTTCTGTTGTTAGGCCTTTCCAGTCTCTACAGGGAATGGCATGAGAAATAAGCCTGCCATACGTTCACACAATCACAGCCATAATCTACACTGTGCTTGGCTGTTTACAAGGATGCCAGATGGCCAACTATGTATTTGAAAACAGAGTGGAAAGACCCTCATTCATCTGTGCTGTGCTCTAGAAGCATTGTTCTGGATCAACCCGTTCAAAGAAAATACTTTTCACATACTTAACAAACTTCCCCAACTTGGGACCCTACAGGTGGGCTGGGAATACAAATTCCAGAATTTGTCAGTAGTGTAGACAAAAGCTAGGGGTTCTGGGAGATTCACTCTATTTGGAGAGCGCCATGTCAGAGACAGCAGTTTTGTGATTCAACAGAAGCAGCTTCAACAATTGTATACCCCACTTTTCTGCTATAGATCTGCTGTTAGGAGTATCTTCCAGCTCCTATATGTAAGGATGTGAGCTGGTGGGTAGAAGAAATCTGTGCAGGATGTGGCTATTTTTTTTTAAATATCCAGACTAATAAAGCCTAGGATATGGTGTCTATATTGTGTGGCGATCCAAAACTATTGTTATCTATCACTTGTAACCCACAGAAACAATAATTCTTAAATACGATTTTGCTATTTCAGCTGGACAAAGCAGATGCTCAGCGGGAAATAAACAACTGGGAAGAGCCCTTGAAAGCTGCTTTAGACAGTCATAGGAAATACAAGCCAGTGCAGCAAGGGAACTCCAAGCAGGCACCTCTAGAGTTTGGAAACTCTTCCTTGGATACTACAGAAATGTGACTCTACCCATTTCCAAAGCAATGTCCCAAATGTATAGCGGCTATGACCTGAAGATTTTGAAATACTAATGAAAAAAACATTGGGATATTGCCTTCTCTGTGGCCTGAATTAACTCAGGGTTTGCACCTTAAACTGCACCACATCTGCTCTTAAACCAGAAGCAAAGATCAGACTGAGCAAGATCCTGGAACCGGAGAACTGGAAGAAGCTTCTTGGGCCATTAGGTCTAGCATCTTGTGGGCTTAGGAATCCAGCTGAAAGATACATACATGTGGCTGCTGCACAAAATCGTTAGGATATTTAGTAAAACAAAATGCTTCAATGGAGACAAGACAGAGAATAAAAGTTTAGTGTGAAGATAGTGGTAACGATATGATTGAAAATATTGAACTTAGTTACTGGCCGCTAAGAGTTCTGATACTACTTTAATGGGGTGTGACAGAATGACTTTGGGCCAGTGAAGCATGAGCTTGTCCATGTAGTCAGTAGAAGTCACAATTAACTTATGAACACTATTAGTCTCTGGATAGACACCTTCCCTATCCAGGCTCATCATCCCATCTCACCATTGCTGGAGGTCTCTTGCTACTTTATTTCATAGCAAAGGTGGCCAGAGGGTGGTTTGCATGGGAAACTCAGATATCTTTAAAAATAATAAGAGCACAATTGTTTCCTTCCCTCCATTCTTAAAGGTTCTGCACAAAGTAGTGATAATATCAAAAACTTTTTATTCTCATGCAGACATCTCTAAATCTTTATTATTAAGATGCTCGGAAATGAGCTAGAACTATGCCAGCAAACACACCTTATTTTCTAACACGTACCGTTGTTTATATGTGCTTTCACTTTTTGGCTCTCTAAAAATGTGTGGGTCGGCAGGCATGATGCCAGATAGAATAAGACAATTCCTCTTTGGGTATTATAAGAAAACAAATATTTCTTAGTTTAGTATTTTAATTTTACTACAAGGAGAAAGGAAAATGCTTCTGGGATTTTTTTACCCTGGTATCAGGGTAGCTTGTAGGTACAAGGAAAATGGAAACGATCCATTTTTGGTGTCTGTACGAATTTGAAATGCTGGCCAATGTGGACTGTCTTACGTACAAGTGTGACATTTGCAATTTATGGCTTGAACAGAGGACAACACTTGTAATTTTAAGAACTTCTTTTTGAAAATTGCAAAAATGATTGTTCTCCAGCTCTTTCTAGAACCTGCCAAGGGATCACATTTGAGAGCCTTTCAACACAATGTTCACCATCCTCAGCAGGGAGACTATTCAGAACGTCATCCCAGTAAAGGGAAACCATCCCTTTCCTCCCAACCCCTTGACAAACACAAAGAAAGCTTTTTGAGCAGAAACTGTTGATGGTTGTGTTGGGTTTGCTTGAGTATTTTGGAGAAAATTTTATTATCCAACAGTTAGGTTTACAAGTAGTACCCTAAAGATATAAAGAAAGGGGGGAACAAGAAATCAGAAGGCAAAATTACTCTTAACAATTCAGCATTGCTTGGTACTATAAATCCATATGGCACGTAAACACCATACTGAGAACAGCGCACAAAGCTGGACGTGGGAAGGTTCTTCAGGGGTTCTGTGGGTTCCCTCTCTATTCTGAGGAGGGAGCAGGGGGGAAAGTCCATTGGGCAGAGCCTCAGCAGCACTTCCCATCCTAGGCATAGTGCGGCAGGGTTTGTAGATCTCACCACAAGTGCTTGTTATGTCCAGGCCGGATGCCTCTCCCCAATTCCTCTCTTGCATGCCTGAGTCTCAGCTGGATGTGCTGGTAGCAATGACCCTGTGCCCTCCATGCTATGCCCTCTGACCTGCAAGGCAAGTGAAATCTCAAGACAACCTGGCTCTGCATCTGCAACTGAAAGGCTACTTGTGAACACTGAGCACTCTGGGAACCTAGGAATGCAGCTGGCTGAAGGGTTAAGCCTATCCTCCAGCAGGTCTTCCGAAAGGCCTGCTTAACGTGTGGAGGAGAGCTTGCCAGCCCGATACACTTTAGGTGTAGCTTTATGCAGGCAGTGTTGTTGCTAAGTCAGTGCAGTAATTCAACATTTCCCTGTGTATCAAACTTAGTGCTAACATTTGTACTTCAGCAAACGCCTGCTAAAAGCTGTTACGAACTTAGACTTTTCCATCAGCCAGACGCCCTCCAAGAGCAATGCTAGCTGGAGATGATAGGCGGTATAGTCCGACATCTCTGGAGAACACTGGGTTGGAGAAACCTGACATAAGATTTCTCTCTCTCTCTTGTGCAGGATAGCAGACAGCCAAACCATACATATGCTTGCATTGTTTACAAAGGTTTTAAAAGCTACTTAGAGATGAATAATACCACCCACCCCCCAACTCTGAAATGATTTAATCTTCGTTGTCTAGAGAAAAGCCAACATTCAGAAAGCTTTTCCCAGCCATCAAAAGGAAACACACCCTTGCATCATGGGAACACAATGCAGTCTGGGTTTTGACGGTTCGGTGAAGAGATTTTTACACTCCAGCTAGTTCAAGTAGGACTCGTTAACCATGTAACACTGCAAAACAAACAGGCATTTTTAGGTAAGTAGGTAGGTAGGTAGGTAGGTAGGTAGGGAAGGAAGGAAGGAAGGAAGGAAGGAAGGAAGGAAGGAAGGAAGGAA
>JANHJO010006245.1:21591-38677 GCA_032468235.1 Pseudoxyrhopus heterurus | reverse complement strand
GAGGAAGGAAGGAAGGAAGGGGAGGGCGGGGGAGCCAATCCATTCACAGTCTTGAATAAATGAATAGGTGCTGCATGTTGTCAGTCAACTGTAAAGAGATACAGAAAGTTTTTCCTTTGGGGACATACCCTCCATTATTTAGACTCAAAGAGTTCACTCCATTCAGAGTATGATGGTCAACGTTCCCCTTTTTTCATAGCAGGACTTCCTGAAGAAGAAAATTCAGCAGAAGGACTTTGCTTACTTTTCATGATGAGTAAACTTGATCTGTTCACTTTTTCCTTTTAACAACAGCTAAGTAGCACAGCCCAGACAGGAAAAAAAAATCACAATAGTAAGTGAAAATGAAAATGTTATTTTCTGACAAAAGTTAGGATAATATTCTTCTACTCAATTAAAAATAGATTTTTGGCACTATATTTCCCACTGGAAGCTCCTTTGAAACTATCTGGAAAACTACCATCAAAAAGAAAAAAACGAACTGGGTCTTCCCCACATTACCATCCTCGTTTCAATTTATCAATTATTTCTGTCAGACACAGTTCTGCTCAAACTAGACTAGATACGGGAAAAGTATAAAATCCCAAATCCCCAGTACGAATATTAGTAACAGAAGAAAAATGAAGGAGATAAAAAAGAGGAACAGCAACATCAAGAAAAATTTGGTCCAGAGTAAACAACATTTTTAAGCCGCCATATCCTGACACATATGAATAAAATATTTCAGCCCACACAAACCCTTTTGGAAAAAAAATCTGGAATATAACACTTGCCAATTTTCAGGTGGCAATGGACCTCTTTGTTCTGTAGAGAAAACTGTAAACCGCAAAGAGGCAAAGATACATATGTACATGCATTCAAGTGCACACAAGATGCACATCAAGCCGCCCATTTGCACACAAGACATGAATTCTTCCCAAGAATTAGTTTCTCAGACAAATGGATCGGTTGGTGGTCTCAGGACCCTGGCGTGGGATCTAAAACAACATCCATGGGCCTCAGTGATGCTTGCCAGCCAGTCATGCTGCAAGGGATCCAAGCCCACATAGAGAACTCACCATCAATTCAATATCTATGCTATAAAGTTTTGACTTGCAGGAGGCACAGACATTAGGCCTGAGGAGGCTATTAATACTATGCAGACCAAGGGCGATTAAACATTTTGTCTACATTTTTCTTTTGCCTTAGGAATAGCTCAGTTTCTTTTGAACTATCACTCTGTATCAGGCATGTCCAACCTTTTAGCTTGCCTGGACTGCATTGAGTGAAGAGAATTGTCTTGGGCCACATATAAATATATATAACATAATTCACGTATATAAATAACAAATTTCCTTTAGTTTGGGAGGGCCACAGTAGTAGCTATCCAGGGCTACATGCAGCCTGCGGGGCACAGGTTGGACACGCCTGCTCTAAATTGTCCACCTTCTATGCAAAACAAACAAAATGTAAACCCATATTCATACTAAGGTAATGTCTGTACACAAAAAGAAACTGTGTGTAAAGTTTTGGTGCTGTCAAAATTAAAAAAAAAGTGGCTTCAGAGTAAATACGGGCTTGCACACCATACTTCTTTAAAGTCCCTCCTTAAAGCAATTGCATCTTTGGTCTGGGCTTGTAGGTAACCAAGGAAAATATGTTTTAAGGAGTCATCAATAATATGCAGGAAGGTGCTTTAGAGTCGGCCTAAATGCCTCAAGTCAGACATATTTTTCTAGTATTGTATGGCCACCATGCAAACCCAGAAAAGTGGCATGTGTGCCCACAGGTGTCGCAAACCCACAGGTGTGGCATGTGTGCCCTGCCAACTACGCATCACCATTTTTGTTTCAGATTCAAAGTGATGCAGATCCCTAGATGTGAATCATACTTCATGAATTGGGTGATTTGCTTGAAATTGTTCCATTGGCTTACTTCCTGGATATGAGATGATGTGGAGGAAAGTTATTGGCAAGAAAAATACCATGACAGGAGGGAAACTTTTCTGTGTGGAATGGACAAATAAATGAGGAGTGCAGCAGCCATTGCTTCTTCTACAATGTTACAGGGTTTTGCTTGCCTAAGCCATTGTTGGAAAGGGCTTCTAGATGTATTGGTTCGCAAGTCCTATCACCGGCTATCAGTGTGACTAAGCTGATGGGAATGGTCATCTAATAAGCTAGATAACATGTGATCAAGGAAGGCTGAAGATGGGAGACCTTGGCAAACCATAAACTGAACAGCAGAGTGGGTAAGTATTCAGGGTATAAATGTTTTTGCTCCCAATTATTAGAGACTCACATACATATAATTTTTGGCTTGGCCTCAGTTCCTAAAGGATGGGGGATTGTGAAGAAAATAGATCTTCAGAGTTGACATTCTGCATTATATTGTGAAAACTGCCCGATCAGCTGTACAGCTCTAAAGCTAACTTTTTCAACGTTATCTCCAAAGACTTCAAGAGCTCAATCTTTTCAAGCTATATCAAAGAGGTAATACTTCACAAGCACAGCCGTGCAAGATTGTTGTAGCAAAACAAAGGTCCTGTTTCGGACCTTTGGGTGAAACAGCACAACGGTCAGTAATTTAGGAAGTAAAGTTGCTGGTCCTTACCCCATCGATCATTTTTTAAAAATGGCACGTGAGAAAATACTCAATATGCATGGTGCTTACAACACTAAATAAGCTTGTACTGCTTAGCCTAAAAGCAGCCTCCGTCTCCTAAGCAGCCCTCTCCTTATCATGCTACCCCCCTCATTGGAGGGTACAAAAACAAAAAAGATTTCCAAAGGATTGGGACAGCTTTACCGTTGAGAGGAATCACATTTGAGAAATATGTGCACGCTTACCAAAGAAAATCACTGATGGCAAAGAAACTGGGACCAAACCTTGACAGAGAACTGATTCATTAAGAACTAAGTCTTGATCCTCTATGAAGCCAAACATTTTTTTAAATTATTTTTAAGTGGCAAAGGAGCTGCTCAATGCTTTTCTCTGGCTTCCATGTCTAACAATCAAGAACTGCCTCTCCAGCTTTGAACCTGCCCAGTTAGTTACATTAGCAGGAGAAGCTCCTTTCTCAGGCAGATGGGAGGGGGGCCTTCAACTATAAGACTCCCAGAGAAAACCATAAACGGAAAAAGAACATTGTCAGTTTTTCAACAATTAACTGATTTAAGTAAAATTGATTTTGAGTTTAATTGCATGGGTTTTATTATGTTTAATATTCTGCAGTTTTAAACTGCAAGTCACCTCAAGTGCTTGAATATTGTAAACAGAAAGGTGGGAAATGAATTCAATTCTAAGTGGATAAATGTATTTAAAATCAGAAAGGAGTTTACTTTGTTATTAAGGAAAGGGTAGCCCCAGTGATTTAGGAATTAGGCGAAGTACCGGTATGTTTGCACTGAAAATATGATGTTGGGCCATTCAACATGCACTCTAAGAAATATAAGGTTCTTTCCAAGCGGTGATGCTTAGAACGTGAGATTTGCATTTATGTGGCCCCAGATTTGGTTTCTTTGGATCAAAATAAATGCAAAATATTACACATTTATGGTAAGCATTCCACTCATGCTCCATTCTCTTTAGAAAAGCACTTTCCCATCTGAGTTACTCCTGGGGAGAGCCAGAAAGCTTAACCATTAACAGCTGTGAAAAGCATGTTTCTGGTATGCTAAAAAATCCAATGTATGTGTGTGTTAAGTGGATTTATATGTAACAGACAATGGTTGTGGCTCCTACTTTGCTGCATTCACAGACTGTTGTGGTATCCTCCAGGTTACCGGAGGAAGAATCCAGACAACTGTGCCTACTATTTTATTAATTACCACTGCCTTTTTCTTACTACCACCACTACCACCCACCAACAACCATCATCTAAGGAAGGAAAAAAGAATTTCTGACAATAGCACTAGGAGACCTCCAACTGGGGCAACCTACATGCACATGGATCTACTTATCTGGGTGAAACAGTTGTCACTGTCATTGGTCTTTCAGTGGTTCAGCAACAGGACCAAAAAAGATTCTGGAGTGGTTAAAACCACAGTGGTTTGTTTTAAAACATGCTTCACTGAAATGGATAGCTTCTTCTGTTTGTGGATCCCAAACACTTAAAGGTGGCCAACTCCATTCCCTTGTATCTGGGATGACTTTGTTTCAGAGATCTCAGTGTGATCTCATGTGATTATTTTAAAATGATGAACGTGGGCTATCAGAGGGCTGTATCAGTTGGGCAACAAAATCCCAAGGATTATCTCCATCCTATAATAAATAGGTTGTTGAGAGCTCTGTAATTTTGTCATTGTGAAGATTGTGCATCCCGCATGAAAACTGCACTCCGGATGTAGGCAGTGGGTATAAGCACTGCTCTCAGGAATGTGTAAGTTCTTCAGGTGTGTATGAAAACACCTGTCGCTGGGCGGGGCCCAAAGCTCTCCAGCCAAACTTATCAAGCTTATAATTCAGTACTTGGCCAACATTTTTAAAATATGCCACTTGAAGAGCAGTAGATAGAAGTGCCATAACGTCACAGTTTCAAAATATTAAAAAGGGATCATTCCCTCCCCCCTTGCCTGAGAAACTACATAATATTTGCATTTTCCAGCTACAATAAAACCCCCCAAAAATGACAAGAACACATTTCACTCCACAGCTGGGCCTCCACGAGAGCAGCAGCGCGGCCGTCGTACATTCTGTAGGAGCGCCCTGAAGGCACTGGGCTGCCTCTTGATCTCACCCTTGCGTGTGGCAGCCTTGACAGAACTGGAGCGGGTACTCTGGGGAGTCATCACCGTCTGCCGACCATGTTCTTCAATCTGCTTCTCCAGATGCTTCTGTATGGCCATTCCCAGCACTTCTACCTCCATGGAGGCTCCATATACTTCCCATGTCATCCCCTTTTCATCCCAGCTGACCTCCCGTATTGGCTCTGAGGTCTCTTCCTCTGCACCCTTAATGTGCACTTCAGGATAGGATGATTGAGGGGATTTGGTTACCGGAGTCATAGGTCCCGTGGCCACTGATCTGGTCTCCACTGGGATGGACACTTGCATCTCCACATCCCTTTTCGTGGGTTTCTCCCCTGGACCAGGACTCTTCAGAGAAGAAGTCCCTAAACCTCTCGTATGAAATGGGAAAGCTGAGGAGCCGTCAGGTGGATTAATAGGGCTGATGGCTACAGACACCAAAGATACCCGATTATCAACCTGAGTTCCAGCATCATGCTGGGGAGGTGTGACTTCCAATATGCAGGTCTGGGCAAGAAGTCCTACAGATGTCATCTCCTCATTGGTTGCATGGTCCTCGCTTGTAGCTGTGCTAATCATTTCCACTTTTTTTTCAGGAGGCTGGTCCTGGCTTTTGCAGCTGGAAGTTGTTGGTTCCCTGTGCCCTGTTTTCTCTTCCATGGATTCAGCTGGGCTTGATTCTAATTCACCTGATGCGCCTTGATGTTTGACTTCATAAGAAATGCTGGTGACAAGGACGTCTGGCACTTTATAGGAGCTTCCAGGTGGGTGAGTTTCTGCAACAGGGAACCTTGTTTCCACAGTATCACTCAACGGATTCTTTGCTGCAACAGGCTTGGCTGGCTTCTCTGATGTGGTTTCAGCTTTAGAGGGTTCCAGAATAGGTTCCTTCAGAGCTTCTGACCCAGAGAGACTTCTGGAATCTTCTTTCCCATATTCCATAGGTTCACAAACGACACTGCTGACGTGTGATTTATCTCCTTTAGAGGCAAGAGGCTGCCCTTGACTTGTGTTTTGCAGACATGCAGGAAGTGTTGAGCCCATCTTGGAATGAACTGTTTTTATTTGGATACATTCCTCTTCAGCTTTACCTGGGGTGTGTTCAATAAATGCAACATGTTTCAAGGAGGTTGGTGTACTGGATAAGTCTTTATTGGGTCCTTTGAGGCAGGGCTCCGTTGGGAGATGCCTACACGCTTCTCCAGCCACAGGGCTAACTTTTTTCCCCAGAGGGCTGCAGACGGTCACTGTGCTATTTGAGATCTCCTCCGTGCTCTCCTCCTGCTTACTGTTCTCTTTCCACTCGTGGCAAGCTGCTGCTTCTCCTTTTGCTTCTGGGGGAGTTCCTCCAACCCCTGTGTCTTTCAGAAGGGGGGGTTCAGCAGCAGCAACTAGATCTACAGAAGATTTTGGATCTACAGCTTGAGCCTTCTCTTTCTGGTTTGGGTTATCCACCATGGTGACTTTTTGGCTGCCGTCTTTGGGGTCGAGTTCATTTACACAGCAGTTCCTCATGGTGAAATCTCCACCTGCACAGCCGACGTTTTGGAGGCAGCTGTTTTCCCTACAACCACAAGATGAGCTGCTGGTGGGCTTGTGAGCATCTTCTGGAACAGCTTCTTGATTCAGCAACTGCAGAGCCTCTGTCTCCTTAGCACTGCCCATCTCCAGGCAGGACCTCTGCCATGCTATTTTCTGTACCGCTGTTAGAAGATTCCTGAAGGAGAGGGAGGGTGGGGAAGAAACAATACAATTATCTGAGGTAATCTCAAAGAAAAATGCAATCATCTTAAAGCTATCTTATCTTCGATGTCTTCTAACGATTCCTCTGCATTAATTGAGTTTACGATGCTCGTTGCCTTAACAACCAATACAGAATCTGAGTGTTGAAATAAGACTTGGTTATTTGTCAACCTCGGATTTCCCACCACTGAATTCTAGTGAAGAACAAGTAGTCCTCAACTTATGACTGTAATAGAGCATGGAATTTCTGCCATAAGTCATGAGGCACCTATGTGACCAACCCAATTTTCTTATCTTTTTTTTTTGCAGCAGTTGTAAAGCAAATGTAGTAGTCGTACAGCAAGTCAATGCATTCCTATAGTCATTTTTTTTGCTTGGAACTGGGCTGCTGGAATCCCGGAACTGGGCTGTAAGTAGCTTTTGGATGGGAGGTCAGAACTTCAAATGGTCACTAAGTGAGGACTACTTGTAATTCCATACCCTTCCCTCTCTTTTTTTCCATTCTTTACTTCCATAATGGTCTGTTTGGGCATTTAGTTCTGTTCAAACAACACTGAATTTCTTATGCAAATACTAAAATCTGTAAAAATTGACTAAACTGTATCCTTTTAATTTATAATCCAGTCCATTACTACTACTACTAAAAATAATGCTGTCCTCTTTCAAGTACACCATCTTCTTCATCTCACTGATCTTTAGAAAAAAATACAATAGATCAGTATTATTCCTATTTTAGCAATGGAAGACTGAGGCTGACAACCTTAAAGAAATTAATAGCAGAGGCAGAATTTTCAATTTTCAGTTCTGCCCCCATAAAGACAGACTTTAAGCTACAGCCATGGTTTACTGAAATTATAAAAATATTCCTGCATTTCGATAAATATCTGATAGTGGGTTGCCCTTTTCATCCATAACTGCCTTCTTTCTGAATCTCTGCAGTTCTGGGATATCCTAGTAATCTCCCATTCCAAGAACTAACCAAGTTCAACCCTTCTTTGTTTTATTCAACTGCTGAAGTTATGGTACTATTGGAGGCTAGACAACTCTAGGATGCATAGGAAGACAGGTAATAGCTCAATGTTAGTGTAAACCCTCTGTAATCAGAAGGTCTGAGTCCAATCTTTGGCCTTTTTTGCTTACAAAGGATCAGATAGCAGACAATACAGTGGTACCTTGCTACTCATCGTTAATTGGTTCCAGGAGGTGAGATGAGTACCAAAAATGATGAGTACCAAACAAATTTTTCTCACAAGGAATAATAGGGTAAGTCAGAAGGCAGCCGACACAGAAAGTTCTAGTTTGTGCACTGAGTACCAAACAAACAATGAGTACCAGGACAAACTTTTCACATCAAAATGAATTCAGTAACCAAATTCGATGAATTTCAGGGCAGTTAGTTTGAAGGTACCACTGCATGAAGTAAAATCTGAAGCCAGGAAGAAGAAATTTGAGATTGACCTGATGGTGCACCAAGTGACATTCCCACAACTGCACCAACATCCTATAACTTATTTCTCCTTCGGTTTTTTAATACATATTTGAGACATGCTTTTTCTTTTTAATGTTGGGAGGTTGGAGCTTCCAAATCACCCTTCTCCTATCCTATCCATTTTCTGTGGTGCTTCTTTTGAGTCCTATAAGCCCAAGATCCCTGAAGCTCTGCTCTGCAGAGGTTCAGCTTGAAATCTTTTAACAAAAAGGAGGGGGGGGAGGCATCACTCTGTATGGTAGGAATGTTTTTCTTGTGAGAATCATTATCTCTGTGTCTTTCAGTATGTCTGGTAAAGCTACTGATTCAGTTTAGAGATTAATTTTATGTATATATGTTATTTTTTAATGAGTACTTACAACTTTGTAGTTTTCTTTTAAAAAGAAAAACATATTAAACTTTTCACTCATTTTATGTACCCTTTTTATATCTAAAATAATTCATTTCTTTTTTCTACAGAACACATTGACATAGATGGGTTCTTTTGGGCATTTTTAATATGACAGAAAAGAAGACAAAGATGCATCACTTCTGCAGTGCGGCCTGGAGAACAACCTGGACACAACTGTAATGAAACAGCAGATCACTTATTTTAGTAGAAGCAAGCAAAGCGGTTTCCCTAAACAAGGAAAGACAAATGAGTCAATCAATAAGACATTTTTTTTTAAAAAAGTCCCACGTGGCTCTTTTGACAAAATAAACTATTATTCTACAAATAAGCATGGAATTCTGTGTCTCTAAACAAACTCATTTATATCCCAAACTATCCCACATTAAAACAACACCCCTCTTATGTTGGAGGCTGAATTATCCACACATATTTTATTATTTTGGTATCTAACATTATAGTACTATAAGCCAATAGTACTACAGATTAAAATGGTTCCTTGTGGAAGTTGTCACTCTGTAGAAAATACTATTCTCATCAGGTCTGTGAATAATTCCAAAATGGTCTGGAAGAAGAACTTTGGTCCTCGTGTAAATGCAGAATTTCTTTGCCACTAATTAAACCCAGCCTCATTATGCTGAGCTCACGCAAAATCCCCCAAGATATGACTCCTTTAATTAATAGCAGGCAGGTTTTATACTCAGGTATAGCCCAAAGCACTTCTGAAAGATTTCTGAAATGTGCTATATGTTGTGTGCTAATGCATGCCTGGAAGCTACACACGGCATCTTGGTGCAGTGAGTCCAAATGAGAAAGAAAGGAACCATGGAAGCTTGAGGGAATTGTCCAAGATTTTAAGTGCAATAGATTACGTTAAGTGGAAAGGAAACACACATGCAAAAAAAAATGGGCAAAAATTTAAGGAAAGAGGAATGCATTTCCTGTCACCCCTTCTGCTTGCTGAAAAAGATTGCTCTCCCCGAATAGAACCAGAGCAGCAGACTGACTGGTGTAACAATACCAAATCAGAGTAACTCAAAATCTCCTGAATCAATCAATCAATCAAACAAGCAAGCAATCCTCTTCTCCACCTTCTTCTTTCTCGGGCTTCTAAAAGAACAATGCTTCCATCCCCCATCCCTTCTCCAAATGTGTATGTAGAGGCTGAAGCTTGTACAGTCCAAGACTTTACTCTGGGGGGTTGTAGTAGAAGGGCTCAGCTGGAGCTTTTCATTGCATTTCATTACGTCTCCCAAGTCTGCAATCTCACAAGAACTAAATGCACCCGGCAAGCCCCGGGTAAAATGTCGGTGCTCTGAACCAGCAATCTATGACCAAGCCAAGAAGGGGAAAGTCATTGGCAAAGTGAGCCCTGTCAGAGCTTTTGGTAATGTGCACGCACAAATCCAAGAATATCCCTGTCCTTGCACTTTGATTGCTTTTATAAAAGAAAGTATAGGCTCCAAGGCATCCTCACATAAAGTGCTGGGTCAGGCACAGGGCTATGGGTGAAGAAACTGACTAAACACACTCTGTTTATGGCCAGCCACAAAATTTGCTATGGGATGGAAAGGTAGCTGTGGTATATTCAAGGATCGGCATTGTGGCAAAGTCAGAGGATCACCATAAGCCTCATGGCGATGCATTTATGGGATAAAGCTGCAAGTCTCAATGTACTGTTGTTGTTGTTTTCTGATCTCTACCACCTGCTAGGCAGACAAGACTCAGTAAAACTGGCAAAGGGAATTGAGGCGGAAATTCCCAAAAAAGTAATGCTTGCTTAGTGACTACCTCGTTTCAGGATCATTCACAATTATGACAGCAATGAAGAAACAACTTTGTGATGAGTCCTAGCATTTATATTCTTCTTAGGTCTGTAAATAAAGCAAAGGCAGCTAAGGTAAGATTTGTAAGCACAGCTGCAGTTTCACTTAGCAGTGTCGTTTTAATGACCAGGTTGCTGGCCCCAATTATGGTTACTAAATCAAGACTAAACTGTAGTCTAGTCCAGTGATGTCGAACCTATGGCATGCATGCCCAAAGTGGCACGCGGAGCCATGTCACCCAGCATGCCAGCTGTCGCCCAGCCCAGCTCCACTGCGCATGCGCGTGTGACCCTGGAGTTTCTAGCCCAACCCCCCCCCAAAACAGCTGTTTTTTTGGCTCTTTTTTTGGCTAGAAATCCAGGGGGTCGCACATGCATGCGTGGGGGGGCATGCGCACATGCGCTGGGGTCTGCGTGGTGCATTGTGGGTGGGGGGCATGTGGGAGTGCGCACGCGCATGCGATTTGGCACGCGAACCAAAAAAGATTCGACATCACTGGTCTAGTCTATGTTTCAAAAAGTCATTCAGTTCTAACACGAACCCAATGAGATCATTTAATTTTTGACTTAAACTCACAGATGATTTCAAAACAGAATTAAAACTTCTTTTCCCTACTTTTATGGGCTCTAATTTACAATAAAAAACCAAAGACCCTGTTCTTAAGCATACAATGAAAGAGACACCATAGATAAGAGAAGAGGGAGGGGGGAAAGGTGGCCCCAGAGCAATTCTGAGAGGAGGTAAGAGTCACAACAGCACAAAGAACCAGGACCACAGCTAGTTCCTTCTGGCTTCTCCTTCTTCAGCAGCCTGATGAAGTGAGGTAACCATTGGAAAATAGTTAACAGACACTGATCTCAGCAAAGCTGTGAGGAAATGAAACAAATAAAATAATAAAAAGTTATGATATTTATGTAGTTACATCTAAATTATATTAAAGTAACCAAAAATCTTTATAATACCCAAGGCATGTCACAACTTTTAAGCACCTCTAATGTTTGGAATTTGAAAGTTGAAAAATTTGACACGCCCTACTATGACATGGCCCCACTTTTCATCTCTCCCTCTGATATTGAGCTGCTCCATGAAGATGACTGTTGCTGGATGTTTTCACAAGACCCCATTGGGAAGATCCCTTCTGGGGCAGGAATGGGAAAACCTGATGTAGGCTAAATCTGTCCTGTGAGACCTCTGAATCTGGCTCATGCAGGGGAAGGCCAGGTTCAGGCAAAGTCAGATATAGTGGAGCTGCTATTCTGAATGCCCTGAGGTGGAGCTGCGTCTATGTAAGTGAGAAAGATGTATATGCGAGAGAAATATGTGCCTGATGTAGCCATCACTTCAGTGCAACGTCAGAACTGATGCTTCCTACTTTTGCTAGAAACATGTCATTGCAAGCATGAATTTCGTGTTTCTTGCCAGGAGGTGATTTTTGCTCTTGGGCTGAAAAAAAGTCTAGCTGGGCAACATTCAAAGACTTAGAAATAGCCAAGTCTTACCGGCATAATCCAACCCATGTTTATTCAGAGGTAAGTGCCACTGAGTTCAATACAGCTTCCACTCTGTTGAGGTTATTTTTTTTTTAATACTGGCATGGAAAACATGCAAAACAGTGTTTCTAACCCACTGTACTGCAGCAGCTGTATGTTTTCGTCTACATGCTCTGGGAAGAATAGGGTGGGCTGCACGCTTTGCTCTCTGGATCATGGGAGCAAGAGGGAGAGGAAAAGGGACTCAGAATGGAGCAGTCAGCAACTTTCTGAGCCACCACCCAACTGCAGGGCTTTTTCTTCCTACAGCCCCATTTTTAACACAATATTTCTTTTGCCAGCTGCTTTTGTGTGGATTTGATCCCATTCTGTTAGTGTACAAATAAACAAAAAAAAATCCTCAACCTCTTGCATAATTCAGATGGCTGATAAAAATATCCCAAGTTTTAACTCTTCTTCTTATTGGTCAAACAGCGTCTTCACCTGGATGAACATCAGATATAGCCTGCCTGGCTAGAGAATTATGGGATATGCCTTCCCATCCCCAAGTCCAGCATTCTGGAGGATGCACAGGTAATGTTGACCTAACATATATTAAACGCAGATATATGAAGATGCCATTTACAATCTGAGCAAAATGTAAATTCATTTCTAGCCATCTGCAATTAAATCTGCTTCCATAAACTGAAGCCACAAGATCACAACAAGAGAGAATTCATAAACAGTGGATTTTCAGGCAGAAAGCAACTTGTCCCCCACTGGCTGAGTGATAGTTCAACTGGATTTGCCAGCATCATTTGGGAATCACTAACCAGGGAATCAACAGCCATGTATATCTTCTATTTTGGTAGTAATTGGGGCAGAGTTCGGTGCTGCTTCCTTTGAAGGGAGACCCAACTAGGTTGCAGAGATCAAAGAGATTCTCTATAACAATAAAAATGTCACAAAACCTGAGATCTCAGCCAGAGCAACATTGGCAGAATGAGTTCAAAACAGTACAGCAATGTCATTTTCATCCCAGCCTTATTTAAAGATGCCAAATAAGGCATTTATGCCCTGCCCTACATGTATACATGTATATCTTATGGATTACCACTGATGTCAGTATGAAACTGCGATTTCACTTAATTTTAGAAGATACTTTCAATGAATAGTCTTTATCAGGGCAACAGACAGACAGACAGACAGATAAGTGATAGAGTGGTATCATTTATCATCAAAAAAAAGAAATAAAATGGGAGCCCTGCTAGAAATGCCAAGCTCTATGTGTATGTATAAACCCAACTGATGTCTCAAATTGCAATTCATATCTTGCCTTTTTTCCCCCTTGGCATTTTAAGAGACTACTAACCTACATTTTCAGAGCTGTAAAAATGAAGCCCTCACTTTCCCTAAATCAGTATGAACAATCTGTGAACCTATAAAGGAGAAAACTTGCAACTCACGATTGAAATGAGGAGTTGTTGATTTTTCCATGAGCTTGGTTGTTTTCTTGCAGATTTTTTATTACAGTGCACTGATGATATTGCCTAATTTGGGTAATAAAACATCTGCAAGAAAACAACAAGCTCGGAGAGCACCAAGGACTCCTACTCTATGAACGTCTTAAGAGGCTAACTGGAGGTGGTGGTAAACCATCATTTATTAATACAGGAGCAAACTACAGATCCGAAGAGTAATTTTTTCTTCTTGTCAATATGAAAACGAAGGAGAATGGCAAGGAATGATGGAGAAAGGGGTCTCTTGCTACCTGCCCACTTATTTGCCTGCATGGAATTCCTTATCTCCTATGGAGTACAAGTGAATTGTTAAATGGAAAGATGTTTACACAGAAATAATCCAACTTACTTTGGCTAGGCTTACTCACAGGTAGAGGTGACTGCAGCTCTAGGCTGAGCTACATTATAGGCTTGTCAAATAAGAAGTAATCCTACCAAAAATAACCACTAAGGCTTTTAAAACAAAAGTTGTAAGGGATGAGAAAGAGTTGATCCTTATCCCAACTACTAAAATAAATCAAATAATCAATACTGGTGAACAATACCATTAATCTGAAAATCATAACAAACCATTTTATTTTTATCCACAATGACCATTTTAAAAGGTAAACAGCTATTAATATGTGGCATTCTTGCAATAACAGAGCATAGTCAAAGAGCAGGTGTTTCTCTGATAGTATCTAATAGGTCAGTGGAACAATGTGTCAAACAGCCCTAGTTTCCAAACATGCCAGTTCATTTAAAAATGACCCAGCATTCATCTATTACTTATTCTAAAGCCCAAGCAGACAAGGCAACCTCCACACAACTAGCAACTTTATGAATGGTGGTTTCTTAAAAGTAAAGAACTAGAGAAAGAATTCTGATGTGGATCTGACACCCTGGGAGAGCAAGGTTGTTTTATTATGCTTTACTCAAATTTGCCCTTGAGACTTGCTACTAAAAGTTAACAGAAAATATCTCCACCTCGAGCATCCGGTGCTTTCCCCCACTTTCTGCCTTGTGTCAGCATTCTTTAAGGTACCCGAATAGGCAAATAAATAAATAAATTTTAAAACAGGACAAGTTGATATCAGGGTAGCATGAGGTTTGGGGAAAAAGAAACGACTCATATCCATTTGTCTCAGCACAAACAAATAATCAGGATACACAGCAAAGAAAGGCAGGATCAGCTGGACTGGATAATGGTGGGTTATATCAACATTGCAGAGCATCAAAATTCATACTTGCCTCATTATTTAACACAGAAAAAAAGTAAAACTAAATATTTAACAATATCATTTTCAATTACGACTAAATTGCTTTCAGCCAACTGTATTTCTGGAGAATGCCGATAACTGATTAGCCCTTGAGTTATGATAAACAGAGCCTGTCCATTACAGTTGTAATTTCACAACAGTCATAAATAGGGTCATCCACATGACTGACCTGATTTTATGATCTTTTTTTGTAGCAGTCATTAAGTGAATGCCATGGTCTTTAAGGAAACCAATGGTACCCTATGGGCCGGTTGTTCCGAAAACTTAATGTAAATGCCAGTTTTAGGCAAAAATGTTGTAAAACTCAGCTACATGAATGTGGGAGGCTACAAATGGCTGTAAATGTTGCTGAGTCCTTCAAGTACGATCACGTGATCCCAGGAATGGGGGAGAGTGTCAGGACTTCGAATCTGGGTTACTCAAGGGAGGTCTGTCGTAACTTCAAACAGTCACTAAGAGACCGGTTGTAAGTCAAGGACTAGCTGTAATGTAGAAAATGTTCAAATGGTTCAAGTAGTATAAATGTTGTTTGAATATCATTTAGGATCCACTTCCCTATGTATTATTCTGCCTCTAGTACGTCAGGCAAGGGTCTTGGACAAATTGTGAGACAAGGACTGGCATCTTTACCACTCTTACCGATGAGAATATTATAACAAAAACATCTGGAGGAATTAAAATGGAGAAGGCTGTTCTAGGGTTACACACACATTCTTGTGTTCCTCTTTATGGAATGGAAAGTGTGTGACACTGATTCTGTGTAATAGTAACTGTTTATTTTGTGTTGTTATTTCCATTGAAAAGACATGACAGTGAGGGGAACTGTAAGAAATGCCACATGAGGAGAAAGTAGGATGCAATAATAAAGATAGTTCTGATTGCCTCTAATTTATCTGTCTGCAGGTTTTTCTAACAGTTTACCATCCATTTGATATGTTATGGTATATGAGCTTTATTTTCATGCAAATGTTAAATGTTTAGATTAATAGGATTATCCCTCCAGTCTTTGTCAGAGCCAAAGAATCTTGATTTAATCTGAGCGCCACTGAGCACTATTGCTGGTTCATTTGGGCATGCACATACCACATACATTATCTGTACTGTTTATCAGATGAGCTATATTAAATGAGTAATATGTGCATAGGGATTGCTGGCCATTACTACAGGTAGTCCTTGACTTACAATAGTTCATTTAGTGATAGTTCAAAGTTACAACGGCACTGGAAAAAGTGCCTTACGACCATTTTTCACAGTTACAATCTTTGCAGCATTCCCATGATCATGTGATCAAAATTCAGATGATTGGCAACTGGTTCATACTTATGACCATTGCAGTGTCCTAGGGTCATGTGATCCCCTTTTGCAACCTTCTGACAAGCAAAAATCAATGGGGAAGCCAGGTTCACTTAACAACCAGGTTGCTAACTTATCAACTGCAGTGATTCACTTAACCACTGTGGCAAGAAATGTCGTAAAAAGGGGCAACACTCAAGTGATTCTCACTAAACAACAGAAATGTTGGGCTCAGTTCTGGTGGTAAGTTGAGAACTACTTGTACTACGCACCTAGCAGTGTTGTGTGTGCCCTAGCAGTTTGAAAGCAAGCTAATGCGAGTAGATGAATAGGTATCACTTCAGTGGGAAGGTAACAGCATTCTAGGCACCTTTGGCATATACTCATGCTGGCCACATAACCACGCAAATTGTCTTTGCATGATGCTGGCTCTGATGGCCAAGAAACAGAGATGAGCACCGTGCCCAAGTCAGACACGAGACTGGACACCGCTACACAGCCTCTGTTAGTATTTTAAGGCAGACAGAAAGGACTTCAAAGCAAAAACTATCAAGAAAGTTGCTTTTTTCATAGCTCCCAAATATTGTACTCTTGTGCAAGAATACACGATATTGAAATATTGTTCATATGACACATTTCTCAGTGACTAATAACCATTCATCAATTAGATGGACTTCCTAGGTTTGTAAACTCACTGGACGATAACTGAAGTCAGGCTGAATTTAGATAAAATACTCAACTACACCAAAGCCCCCTAATTTGTGGTTCGGTGTGTGCTGTGCAAACACCACTGTCTTTTCTGTGCATCTCCCAGATACCAGCAATCCCAGCCTAGCTAAATAAAACAAAGCCTTGCTCTGACTGAAACCTAAGAAAGAGGCTGGCAAGGCTTCTCATTATCCCTGCAAGCAGAATCAGGTGCATGAGACAAAAATGTCAGAAACAGCTTGGAAAGAGAAAGCCTTAATGTGGCCGATAGGTATCAGTTTCTTCTCTTTCAAAATATTTGAACAATTTCCAAAAATTTGTTTTAGAAACATTATTTTCTTGTAATGTAATAATCTATAATTGATTTCCAATGGTTTGTAGTGCTGTCTTATACATGCTATCTTGAGAGGAAATCTCACTGAATTCAATACAGAAAACTGCACTGAAGATCATGTAAGAAGCACCACCACCAGATGGCCAGATAGGAAAGTTTTATAGAAGTCATTTTTACTTTTCAATGCAGGCTACAGATCTGCAGAGATTGTAGGAGACAATCATCCATGAATTTTGTGAGCTTGTTCTGCTACATGGAGCTGCTGTGGCTCAAGTGGTAAGATCACAGTACTGCAGTACTGCAGATCAGCAGTTTGGCTGATCGAATCCC
>JANHJO010006245.1:5380-21491 GCA_032468235.1 Pseudoxyrhopus heterurus | reverse complement strand
GAGGGAGAGAGAGGGAGGGAGAGAGAGGGAGAGAGAGAGAGGGAGAGAGAGAGGGAGAGAGAGAGAGAGGGAGGGAGAGGGAGGGAGAGGGAGAGAGAGAGAGAGAGAGACAGAGAGAGAGAGACAGAGAGAGAGAGACAGAGAGAGACAGAGAGAGATAAATTGATATATGGTAATTAACACTAAGTAAACCTCACTTCCTTCCAGCATTGAAGATGCTACCTAGTTTGGGTAACAAAATGTCTGCACGAAAAAACTCCAAGCTCAGAGAGCATCAAGGACTCCACAGTTCAACCTGAGCGACAAATATTCTTGTCTATTGGTACATCCAACTTATCAGAAAACACATGGGGAGGGACAACAGTACCAAGTAGCCTCCCAGAAGATAAGGCAAAAGCCAAGTGGACAGGATAGTGAGATGGAGAAATGTGGCACAAAGACCCAAGCCTGTCAAGGGAAGCTCCTCTATGTTGAAGTTTCAGTATGGATTTCTTAGCCTCCCTATGTTTTTCAACCCTTGGATTTACAGCAGCTGCCATTAATTCAAGGAAAAGGGGAAAGACTCTACAGCAGTGGCCTCCAACCTTTTGAGCACCAGGGACCAGTTCCGTGGAGGGGGGTTTTTCCGCACACCGAAGGGGGGGGGACGTGGTTTCATGTACTGCCTGCTTTCTGCAGATGGGGCTTCACCTGTTTGCGCAGCCTGGTTTTTGGCATGCCACAGGCAGGTGGCGGTCTATGGACTGGGGGTTGGCGACCCTCGCTCTACAGCCTCTACAAATGGAAGACTTTCTGCCTCTGCCCTGAGGAAAAAGAAGCAACACCGATGGGATCACCACACTCAGGATGCCGAGACTGTGATGCAACATCTAGAAGGAATAATTCTCACACCTCCAACTAAAAATATGAATCTTCTATGTAGACAAAGCTTTCATCATATTTAAAAAAATATTGATGAGAGAGACAGATGAGACGGGAAACAGAAATTTATAAGAGAAGGAAACAAAAACACACTACCTTTCCTGGATATCCTCATTATTAGAAGAAATTATGGCAAAGTTCATGAAAAAACGCCTCAAACTAACCAAGTGCTTCACTATCAGTAACAAGAGAAGTTTTTTTTGAAAATTATTCAAACACATTGCAGTAACCTGCGTCAAAAACTTCCAATAACCTGGAATGTCAAAAATAGAAAACTACCTATATAGTACAACTCTTTCTAGGTAACAGATACTCATGCTTTATCAAAAGGTTCCTGACTACATGACCTGTCCCAAAACTAATACAACCAATGAAAAGGATGATGCTCCTGTACAGTATATCAAAAACATCTCCAAGACAATCAACAAACTACTACAACCACTCGCTATCACAGTAGAACACAAACCAACAAAACCCCTCCAAACTACTTTAAGCAAATATTGAGCAAAGGTTCAGTAACCAAAGGAAACAAAAGCAGGAGTCATCTACAACAGGGGTCCCCAACCCCT
Organism: Pseudoxyrhopus heterurus; assembly: GCA_032468235.1. NCBI lineage: Eukaryota > Metazoa > Chordata > Lepidosauria > Squamata > Pseudoxyrhopus > Pseudoxyrhopus heterurus. The sequence continues at coordinate 20,001 of JANHJO010006245.1, read as the reverse complement.
GGTCCGTGGACCGGCACTGGGCCGCGGCATACCAAAAACCAGGCCACACAAACAAGCAAAGACCCATCTACGGGATGCAGGAAGCATGAGAAACCACGCCCCTTCTGGTCCATGGAAAAACCTCTCTCCATGGAACCAGTCCCTGGTGTCCAAAAGATTGGGGGCCGCTGACCCACAACATATATACTGTATAATGGGAAGACTGTAGCAGGCACTACACAGGACAGACAAATAGAACACTGACAGATCACACATCCACAAATACCTACTGGCAGTCAAAAGGCCTTATGAGAACTCCTTAATATCAAAACGCATGGACGCATTCAAGTCAAATGCTACAGAATTCCTGGACCAATTAAAGGTTTCCTCTGAACAGTTGAGTCCAAGTAATGAGAGCTCACACCGATGTGTGGCGCTCAGGTCTTGAACTCGGGCTGTCAGCCTTCCAGCTGACAAGTTCAGGGTCTTTAACTGCTGAGCCACCACGCCCCTCTTCCTGGATACTTAGCATCCTCTTAAGAAATCTCTTCCTGGGAAAATGTTCTGGTTGACAGAAAACATAATAAGAGGAGGCTGGTTACTAGAAGCAGCCAGAGAAAAATTAACAATGGAGAATTGCCACTAATATAGAATGGAGAAAGTATTTCAGTTCTGGAAGAATGTAAGAATATTTGGCAATAATTTACCCAGAACTTATTCTTTAATCTGTCTGATACAACAAAAATGGGCTTAAAGAAAGACCCAAAGGTGCTTTTTTCAGGAGGCAACTGGACTTTCTTGTTCCTCACCATCCAGTCAGAGCTGAAAAAGCTTCTTGGATGAGAAGTGAAAAGTCTTCAAAAGAAAAACAAGAAAGTCTCGTTGCCTCCTTTGGGACAGCCATGACCTGGATGACTGAGAATCTCCATAGATGCGTACAGAGATAGCAGAGGATATAACTGAAAATCAGGCTATTTTGGAAATTGACTTAAAATCAACAGGATACAAGAATGATATAGACAAAAATGTTACATAGTATCTACAAATGAAACTGCCTGAGGTTTTATTAGTTAAAATGGATGTACAAATAATAAATGTACAAATAATAAATTAAAAGAGTGACTTGGATTTTAAGTCAGAAAAGGGACTTGGACAATTTTATTACTTTGAATTTAGAAAAAAAAATCATAGGTATGTTATACCTATGAAAGAAATGCTGAGAAAAGGAAAACAGAGAAGAAATCAGCTTTTGAGACATTATCTAAAAGGAATAATCAAGACCTTTAAAACTAAAACAAAGCTTTAAAAAGTTTGCTTATTCAACCAAGATTAAACTGTATATAATCCTCTTTTTTCTAACAGCTTTTAATGGTTTTTTTCTTAACTAGAGCTGACTGTAATGTTTTAAAGATAAAGCTTTAATGTTTTAAAGATAAAGCTATCTTGAGATAGCTAAGACGTGGGAAGAAGAGAATTTTGTTGTATTTTTAAAGAAAGTGATAAGTTATGGTATTAAAATTGACAGGAGATGAAGAGAAGATGGTAAGAGACTGATTTGTGGGACATCAACTGAAGAGATTAAAAATAAAAAATTTTAATTTGCTATTTCTAGTAGATCTTAATGGAATTTTTCTTGGTTAAGTTTGAATGATGAGGTTTTAAAGATTGTTTATAGATTGGAAGAATATTTTTTTTATTTGTATTTATTTGTTTGTATAACTGCAAACACTGATGGTGATGTAGACAATTCTCTACCAGACTATTAAGTATATGATTTGTCAGTATTTTAAAAAGAAATGCATTGCTTAACAGGAACAGCATGACTTTATCAAAACTAAGTCGTGTCAAATCAACCTGATCTCGTCTTTTATAGAGTGGCCAAATTAATTGTCCAAGGGAATATGGTTGATAATGTATACACACACATATTTTCTCTGACCAGGCCGCAGTTGTAATTGAGGTCTGCCGGCAACAGTCAGAAGGAAAGCTCTGTGCCTGATAGCAAACTATGAATTAGTTAAACTGACAACTGATTCCTTTTATCCATGAAATAAAACCTTTAGGGCACCCAATCCTTTCCAGCTATTATTTTAAAGAGGACAGCAGTAGATCTGGCTGTTAAATCACCTCTGGTCTATCCCTTGAGAGTAGTAGATGAAACCAGGTCAATCAGACTAAAGTGTTTCTTCCTGAATGATTTTATCTATAGCTAAAAGGTATTCGTAGTAAGATTTAAATAATTTACCAGTTTTCCAAACAGATATAAATATAAACAGACAGATTTCCCTAGAACAACAACAACAAAAATGAAGACAGCTAAGGGAAGAGTGTGCGTGTGTGTGTGTTTTATATATATATATATATAAAAGCAGAAATATATCTCAGTGCCAAGCTGAGAACAGATGCAAATCAATTGCTGCTCTCTGTGGCACATCCATGGCTCAGAATGCAATTCCTTTCTCATTACTTATATTTGTCTATGATTCTTTGGGCAGTCACCAGTGCACGCTTTCAATGCTCAGCTGCTCACACACAGAGAACTATGAACAATGATTTAATGCTTATAGCAAACAGGTTGCTGCCTTCACGACCAGAAGCTACCATCCAGGTAATCTGCTCAGAAGCTTTCATTTATCACTGCATGTTTATCCTTTCAAGTATCTGTTGAATGACAGAGAACAGCAAGCTGCAGCTTCAATGAGTAGCAAATGGTTGAGCTGACACTAAAGCTACATCAACACCAGCCATTAGCAATTGGCTTCAGTAGAAAAACTGAACTATGACTATGTGAATCAACTCCAAGGCAAAAACCACAGTATATCTAGAATCAGGCCAGAGGCAGATATTGCAATCTGGAACCTCTTGATGGTTTGAATTGCAAACTCTCGAGGATGTAGTCAGCTCGGCCACAGATTGGAAATCCTTGAGGTTGTTTACAACTTCTAGGAAGTACTAAGTTGCCTAGCCTTAAATTAGGGTATAAAAGGAAATATCATTCAAGGGCTCTAACAAATTATGCATTATTACTTGTTGTCAGCCACTCCTCCTCTCCCACATTTGTTTGCCTCAACTAGCCTATCTATTTGATACCACAATAACAGAACCTTTATTAGGGCTATGCCATGATCAGGACCAAGGTGAAAAAGATTCTCTGGGGCATATGGATGTCTCATCTGTTGGCACCTTCATAAATGAAATGTGCCTTTTCTTGAACTTGCATAGCAACAATCACACATGTCCATGAAAAACTATTTTTTTAAAAAAAGTAATTGCTGGCAAGTATGACTTGAGTGCCTGCCCCATGTGTTCTGAATTACATTTTTTTCTTTTGAATTGTTACATAGTAAAATTTTGGCTGTTTATTAGGATTGAAACCAATGAACTCTTTTGACTGCTTTCTGACATTAAAGCTGCTGGTATATGTTCTACCCTCCAGAGTTTAAACTCTGTGTCTTTTCTTCACACCCTTTCCACTGCTTAACAGAAGCCCTCCTTTATTCTTTGTATGGTCAATGGACGGTTCTCAGAATTCCTGTCCTGGGAAATTCCAGCTCCCCAAGTATTTCTCAACCCTGTGGTCCTGAGTTGTTGGTGAACAACTTTCTATATCCCTTACCATTGGTCATGCTGGCTAAGGCTGTTGAGAGTTGTAGATCAGACACACAAGTGGGCCATAGCCCACTTCTTATTATTTGTTCGGAGAGTTCAACCTCTCATCACATCAAGAACAAAGTTTCTCCGCAAAGTTTGCACATTTCCTTAAGAAACAGCACCAGTCGCACATCTGATATTAAAGTGTGACTTCAAGGAAGGTTTGAACTTCAGCCAAGCAATGTTGTGCATGTGTTTCCTTCTGAAAGGATGCCAGCTGGGAGGGTTCCCTTAGCAAGTCAGCTGCACAGACCACAAAAAAGTCATTTGCTACCATTAACCCACAATCTCTTCTCAATTCTTATCCAGTCCCAGTAAAGCTGCTTTGCTTAACGGCACATCTGCAGCAATTAAAATATGCCTTGTGTTATTTAGCTATAACCATTTCACAGGAGGACATTGACTAAAAGCAAAAGCACTTACTGCACAAGTCTAATTTCAAATTTTACTTGTTGCATGAAATCCTCAAGGGGAGTAGACAAAGGCTTATATGAGCTTGCTTCATCCCAAATGAAGGGACAGTAATGGTTTAATGCCATATTGTCTTGAGTGGGCCAAGCTGGCTTGGAATTCTTAAAACTTATTTATGACATTTTTACACTGCCCATTACACCTAAAGTGACTCTGGGCAGTTTACAACAACATACGTTCCCAGCGCATATGCAGGGCATCCTGTTAGGGTGGGATGATCTATATTTTTTGGCAGCAACTTTTCAGAACCCCAAAGATTAGTTTTCCTTCTCTTGAGGTTCTGGGGATTGAACCTGGTATTTCTTTGCAGGCAAAAAATATGCTTTTTCTTTTAGCTACCCTAGCTTCAATCCTCCATCTACAACAGAGAGTTTCTCAAGATTTTACTGAACAATTTCCAGCATCATACTACCGTACTACCATTGGCCATACTATCAGGCAATTCAGTATTATTTGTAGAACCATTGGTTCTTTTTCTCTTTGATCTACGGTAATAATCATAATCAGCTAATAATGTTTTTCTAAGGAATTCTAAAATAAAAACCCACAAATAAAATATATTATTGTACCCTCTTTCTGAACTGAAAGCACCCACTATGGAATGCTTAACAACTGTAGCCTTTTATGATTTCAAACCTGTAGATTTGCATTCAGATTTCACATCCACATTTCATAAGCAACCTCTCTTCTTTCATGTGCCTTGTTTATACACGCATGCAAACCAAAGATCCCCAAAGCCCCAAATAGACAGTCAGAAAAGCAAAATCTGGCTAGCTCAGTGAAGCGAACAGTCAAGTGAAATCCCTGCCGGGCGGATGTCAGACCGAGAGCTAAGAAGCCAGCCAGACAATCGCTTACTCGTGTGCGGACCTGGGAAGGCAAGCGGGGCTTCGGAGCAAAGCTGTCGCCGCTTGAAGAGAGGAGCTCCTCACGACGGCTTGCGCGGTATGAAGGCAACCCTGATTCCCTGGGCCGTGGAAAGAGGGCGAAGAACACGGCGCGGCGGTGATGGAATGATCGCCGGGGATCAGTCGCCTCGGAAACCAAACGGGCGACCCGGAGGGAAACCGATGAATGGAACCCACACCGCCCAAGAAGCCACAAAAATACCCCCGTTTGATCTAAGCAGCAACCTATCGGCAGGGTGTGCACAAACACATTCTCCAACTACCTATGTGTGTATGCACCCAGCGAGGGCAGCCTCGCACACAGATGGGGAAGAAAACCTAACGTAATGTATCCAGCCCACGCGAATGATTTTACCCGCGGGGGGTGGGGTGGGCCAAACACACCGCGAATTAAAAACACAAGAGCCTAAATACGCGTCTACTTACCTCAAGGTAGCTCGAGTTTCCAATACGCGTCCTTAAGCGCGCACAATGGGCAACGGAACCCATGCAAATCCCACTCCCCCCCCCACATACATACACGCATGACCGTCAGTTAGACGATCAGGCTGCCGCGCATACCCAACTATTTTAACTGGAGGCGGAGGGGGGGGGTGTCTTCAACCAACCCGGTTAGGCTCCCGTCAGCCGCACACACGGAGCTTCTAACACGCAACAGCGGTGAGAATCCACTCGTTCCCTGATCAGAACCGACGATGCCCACGCCATATTCCGGGCCACCTTCTCGAGATAACCTGTAGGAGTGAGAATCGGGAGCAAGGACCCGCGATTTCCCCTCTTCCCCTCCTCCCTGCCCCGAGGGGCGGCTGGACCGGTCTCGGAACAAAGCCAGCTCAAGCTACAAATCGCACGTGTGTTCCTTCCACTACCGCCGCCTCTTCCCCCGGTGGGCAGAGTGCGTTAGGCGCTTCCAAGTCCGTCCATCGCGCACCTGCCTGGGACCCGGAGGAGCCCTTCTCCTCTCCTGGGTGTCAATCAGGCTCCGGTCGACTCGCCGTCCCGTCGGAGCGGAGAGGTGGTTTGTTTTTTTCGTTTTTATTTTTACTTGCCGGAATCTCGAGCTGACCCAGGTGCGGCAGGATGGCTCTTCTTGCCCCGCACTACCATTCCAGGCGCTGCTGGCGACGAGAGTGTGAGGCTGGGAGCATGCGTGGAAGAGCCAGGCGTTTGGTTTCTGGGAGGGAGGGGAAGGAAAGGGAGAGGGAGGGAGGGAGGGAGACAGCTCAGGCACTTGAACATGGAGATGAGGGATGAGGAGGAGCAGGAGGAGAGCCTGGCTCCTTCCGCAGATCCTCAGGAGCCTGTCTAGGAGGATCTTCCCCAAGCCCCTCTCTACTCAAGCTATGAATGCCATTAGCCCAATAAAGCAGGCCAGGTGGCAGGCCTGAAAAATGGATTTCCCTTCTCCCCCCCCCCCATCTCTGAGGAAAAAACACTGAGGAAAAAACACGGATTTTCAGATGGAGGAAGGGGAGATCTCCCAGTCATTGGAAGGCAACTCGGTCTTTTGTGACAAAATAAAATGCACAAGCCTTTCTTTTTTTTTAAAGAAAAATATATGAGTCTTTGGTCCGAAGTGGTTCCTGCTTTGGGAGCAGAGCCCCAGATGAAACCCTAAAGGAGCAGAAGAGCAAAGGCAGGTCAATGTGCTTGGAAACGAGCGAAGTGATGCACACTGCAAGAGAAACCAAGAGCAGCCTCATCACCATGGACTCTGAGAAAGCAGGAATCTCAGCTGGATCCAAAGGCTGAACAGCTTGTTTTGGGAAAGAAGTGCTTAGAATTTTACTGAAAAACTTAAAAAGGTTTTGTGGCTTGGTTTCAATATAAGTGAGGCTTTTTTCCCCTCTCCCTCCATTTTGTTGTTGTTGTTGGTAAAGTGGAGTTCTATGAACGCTGTTAGTCTTTGAGGAAGACATAATAAAAATGATTGACTATGACATTTTGAAAATATAGAGAAGAAGAAAACAACTACCCATCCCGGACATCCTGATCAACTGAGACCACAATGGCAAACTAGGAATGCAAGTCTACAGAAAAACCACCCATACTAACCAGGTGTTCCTCTACCAAAGCAACAATCCAACCTCCCACAAGAGAAGCTGCGTAAGGACTTTATTTAGATGAGCCCAAACATACTGCAGCAACCCGGAACAGCAGAAAAAGGAAATAAAGCATCTGTACAACATATTCCAACAAAATGGATATCCACGCCACTTTATCAAAAAGTCCCTGACCACTCAACCCAATACAGCACAACCAACACAAACCTAAAAAGAATTATACTGCCATACAGTATAATCCAGAAACCACCAACAGATTACTAGAACCACATAAGCCAACTAAAGCTCTTCAAAACATCCTAAGGAGACCAAAAGACCCAACAACCCCAGAATTAAAATCAGGAGTCATCTACAACATATAATGTAAGGACTGCAACAATCACTGTGTAGGACAAACAGGCAGAAGATTGGCAGAATGCATCCATGAAGATCAATTAGCAGTCAGAAGACACGATGAAAATTCTTTAATTTCCAAAGATATTATAGACAGATTTCATCATAGTTTCAATTGGGAAAATGTGACCATGCTTGACCAAGCCAAATCCAAAAACGCCAGGGAACTTCTAGAAGGCTGGCATTCTGACAAAACAGCCATCAATAGACACATAGACATTAACAACATCTATAGACGATGCAAAAGAGACTATCACCCAGTCCAAAAAGGAACAAAAAGACCCAAGCACCTCTCCACCAGCAATCACATCCAGATCAGCACAACATCAGACCAACAATCAAGTAAACAATACCCCAATAAAGAAACTACCAAAGAAGCCAACAGCAAACAGCCCTATCAAAAAACCTCTAAGACCACCCGCACCAACACTGATAGGCAAGCCACTAAAATATAAACACACAGCAAACAGCACTCCTTACTAGCACTGATGATGTTACCTAGTTTGGGTAATGAAATGTCTGCAAGAAAACAAGCAAGTTCAGAAAGCACCAAGAATCCCTCATGAAAATCTATTCAATTTACTTTAAAAAAAAAACAGTAAATCATTTAGTTCCTAAGCTTCATTTCCTGAAGGAGGAGAAGAGGACCTTATTTTTTACTCTGGTAAGGGGGTTGAGCTAAATGATCCCTTCTAAGTCTAACATTATATGATTCTGTGATACTTTCCAGCCTTGCCATTCTATGGTCCACAGGGCTGTTGTAATAGAAATATTGAGGAGGGCCAGTTGTGTGGTCAATTCTAAGAATTGAAATAAAGGTTAGGGATTGGGCAGTAATTATCATCCTCATCATAAATAATCCAGTTTTTTATCATTAGCTAATGAATCAATTAATGAATGGCCAGGTGCTTGCATAAGAACATGGGGAACTGTGTAGCTGGATCCTTCCAAACATCTTTTTAATCTAGTATTTTGTTCCTATACTAGCTATTCTAGCCCCCATGAGTAAACCACAAAGAGAACCTGAGTGCAGTAACATCCTCCATTCATGATTCCTGGTCATTAGAATTCAGAAGTATATTACATCCAGTATTTGATGTAATATATAATCCCATCACATACCTAATAATTGACCCACACGACAAGCTTTGTTTTCATCAGCTCTTCATCTCAATCCTATTATGTCCTTCCTGACCAATTTACTGGAGCTCTGATCCCTCAGTATGTTTGTGATGGCAACATCCAGCACTCGGTAGCAGAACACTTCAGATCCATAGGAGATTTTACCTTTGACATCAAGGTGAGAATCCTTGAGGAAAGGAATCAGTCTTTGTGACTGATTTTATTGGGAAATTCTCAGCAATAATCTATTAAAAGATTAAACTGTTTTCAATTTAAATTGTTTTAAATTATTAATTTAACTTGTATGCTTCCTGACTTTCAATAGCTCTGGGCAGCTTACAACAATCAAACAAAGAAATTACAACCAAATCAATAAAACATAAAATGTAAAGATAAGACAAATGCAGTAAAGTGAGGGGTGTCTCACTCTGCCTTACCAAAGGCCTGGGGTGAATAGCCAGGTGATTGTTTTTAGTATTTTATTTATTTGTTTGTTTGTTTGTTTTAAAGATGATGTGCATTTATTTTAGAAAATGACAAACAGCGATAATGTCTCTGTCTCTATCCATCCATCCATCCACCTTTTTCTGTGCTGCACTGTGCATCATTGTGGTAATTTACACTGAGTAACATTTGAAGATAACTTTGTCATTTGGAATTGTTCTTTTATAGTCATTCCCCACTAATTACAGTGAAATTCTTACCAGACAGATTCTAGAGATGGATCATTCCCCACTCAAAATAAATTTCTGATGCCTTGTAAAAAAACTAATTGATACTTGTGAGTCTAGAAAACTATTTCTATTTTTAGAGTTGTCCTTTTTATTAGTTTATAATATAAAATACAAAACCAAATAATAGGAAAAATAGGGGAGGGAAAAGGGAAAAGTGTAGAAAAGAAGGAGGAAAGAAAGAAAAGGAGTTGACTTCCCTTTGATGAGTAGAATAAGATAACATCAAAACTTTTTACTTTTACATAATAGTATAAATTAGCCATTTCTATAACAACTAATCTATCTAATCAGTGAAACCCAAAGTCAAAGTTTCATTTTTTTCCAGCTCAAGCACAAAGTCCAGAAGCCGTTTCCAAGTAGAAACAAAAGTAATTATGTTTTTTCTTTCTTTCTAAAACTCTGAGACTCTGTTATTCCACAGCCAGTCGCATTGGTCTTTATCCAAAGAACCAGCTGAGGCCCCCAAGTACCCTTGGCCCATGGACCAGCACTGCTCCATGGCATGCCAGAAACTGGGCTGGGCAAACAAGAGAAGCCCCATATGTGGGATGCAGGCAGCCTGCGAAATCATGCCCCTTCTGGTCCACATAAAAAGCTCTCTCCACGGAACCGGTCCCTGGGGCCCAAAAGGTTGGGGGCCACCGCAGTAGGGGATGCTTATTCGACAACAGAATGGATAAATTCAGTGTTTTTGAACGGCTAAGTCAGCCCAACCTACACTCATATAAATACTTATGCTAGAAAATCCTCAGATGACATTGAGTTGAAGGTGTTTGCTGTGGAGGAGTATCAGAGTATCATCAACAGCCAGAAATGATTACTGAAACTAAAAGGTGGGTGATTACTTTTACCACTGGCATTTTACATATTGTTTTTGCTTATGAAATAAACAAGCATCAAAAACTGGTGTATTTGTTCATTCAGGTTTCATTTATAAATCAATCAGTCCCAAATGAAAGTTTTATTTATTAATATAAATGATCCTTATAATAATTTATAAGTATATAATTTATATATAAATAAAATAAACTTTATAATATAAATTAAAATTATATCCTGTTGCAGTTATACAAAGACTCTTTGCGGCTCCCATGAAAAACAAATAGTAATAGATGTGAAAAATATAAAAACCTACTGCACGGTTAAAAATGCACAATAAAACTGGAGAAGGCAGAGAGAATGGCCTTGAAAGACAGGAGGAAGAGCTATTCCAAAGGCAACAATCGGGTAAAAGAGACCTGAGCCCAGGCCAAGAATGTAACCTTGAGTAAATGTCTCAAATAAGACCCTCCATAGTTCACACAAAGATAAAGGAAGAGAGCACACTCAGGCTGTAATTCTATGTGGGAATGACCTTGAAGGATGCTGGGAAGAGAAGCTGTTTAGATGATATCAGATGAAAAGGATGAATCTGCAGATGCTTAATGGGCAGAGTAAGAAACTTAGGAAGGACCAGTCCTAATTGTTCTAACTGTTAAAAGTGATGGTGGGAGATACATACTTTCAGACTTGCAAGATTTTATCAATATAGCTTCACAATAAAGTAGAATTAGCTCAACTGGTCATGTCTCCTGTCTGGTTTACCTGGACACCGACTTGCAAGATTGTATCGTATTAATGTAGCTTCACAATAAAAATAATACTGACTTACATGGCATTGGTGTCCATATCTGGTCTTCCATGAAGGGCTGGCCCATAGTGTCATGTTCCAGATGGCATTTGATATCAGCCTCCAAATGCCCTCCAGAAAAGCTTCAATTTTGGAAACTCCAGAAAAGTGACCTGAGTTAGGACCAAGTATATTTCTTGTAGGAGACCTTCTAGAGGGCCAACTTGATGACAGAGAAATGCCTCAGGGCCTTATCCACTCTCCCCATCCCCCCACTCCAACTCCCCAATTTCCTAGAATCAGCTGCTTCTCTTATAACTTTCAGTGGCAAAAATATTCAGTAATTCAGAAACACAAAAGGAGGCACAAACCATGTTTTCTTTATACCCGTTTCTCAGAGTGTTGTGGATACATCTAAAAAACCCAGTAAATCTATTCTTAATGTGTGTACTAATTAAAATTGAAATAGATAAATGTAATGCATTGCTATTGAATTTTTTAAAAAAAATCAGATGTGCAGAATCCCCTTTGCTGCCAAGTAATCAGAATATAGAACACAAGCTCTGTCTATTGCTCTCATTACCAGCTGATTTAAGACTAATTCAAAATTCTGATTTTGACCTTTAAAACTCTGCATACATGTTTAGCAGCCAGATTATCTGAAGGACCATCTTAGTCTGTACGAAGCATTTATATTTTTGAGATATCTTCCTGAGGAAGATTTTTTTTTTCTGATCCAGATTTAAGAACTTTGCCTTTATTACATAAAACTCTTCAGGAAAGATACGTTGGGCCATGGAGATTAAACAAGTGTTTGTTTTTATAACAATGTCAATAAGATTGATTTTTAGACTACATATACTTTAGCCTTCAAACTCCATTTTTTCCCAGTAGGAAAAAATTCCAATGAAAAGCCAAGAACCACTGTTCAGTAGCAAGATTGGGATAAGCCACACATTCTGCACTTTGAATAATGATCCTTTATGATCTTCCTCCTTCAATTTCTCCTCCCAATATTCGTTAGTATTTGCCATCTTCTGCCCTGCTTAGATTAGTAATATTATCTTGGAAAAATAAAATCCACAAAGTGCAAATCCACCCACGCTCTGAATCTACAATTGATGCCACCCACTCTGCCAATTCCATTAGAGAGCCAACATGTTCTGTAGCCATAAAGATAGAGAGAGAGAGAGAGACTGGGTTCTTTGAAAGGAGAGGAGGCAGATGTAGCAGCCATTGTGTTTCGTTCTGTACGTGTACACCTCCCATTTCTTTCATGACCCTCTTTTTCTGCGAAACAAAAAGGAGCCTCTTCTACAAGATCTGTCAATGAGGAGAACATGCAGGATTCATTTTAATGGGAGCCGAGTGCATCGGGGAAGGAAAGCCCTCCCCCATGGACCAGTGGGAGTGCTGCCTCGGCTTCCTAGCTCAGGCATCGTCTAGCAGCATCTATAAAGTCACAGTGATAAAGCAACTGCTTAACATGTCTGCGGCACCATCTCCCCGGTCCGTCATTCTTCAGACTCTCTCTGCTTTAGCTCAACAGGCAGCATGTAGCAACTCAGCACTGTTCTTGCCTGTATTTCTGCAGAGTTACTTTGGCTTTAAGGCAAGATAATAGATTCAAGATCAGAGCAAATTGTTATTTCTTATTGTTTGGGAATAGCTGCTAAAAGGCCAAACATGAGTTTGATCTTTAGTCAGTAATGATTATGGTCAGATATAAACTGTTGTCCTATTAAAACGTCCACCATCCCTCAAATTAATTAGCTTACGTTTGAGGCGTCCCTTAACAGATACTTCAAATGTGATATTGTGCTGAAATTAAAAGTGTGAGAGAAGATGCAATAGAAACCAGGCAAGTAAAACTTCAACACGTTTCAACAAGCTCATTGAACTGTGAAATATAAATGGATGCTTACTTGTAGTTACAGACCAGGGTTCATTGCAGCGAAGTAACTTTTTTTCACCTCTTAGCTGTACTTTTGGAGAAAGGATTCTCCTGCTTTCTTTGAAGCCAGTTTCAGTTGGTGTTAATTGTGGGGTCGTGGTGGTATGTGTTACACTTGTCGAGCTGCCCCTTCCCTTCAATCACATGATGGTGAGTTTCAATTTTTTTACTAGTTTCTGGAGGATTTTTGGCAGTTTCCAGCAAAAACTGCCCATTTGGGATAATAGGTTTGGACTTATCACTGCAGGAATAACTCCATGATTCGGCTTTTTAAAAAATTATATATAGTTTTGGGGGATGTTTATGATTTTTTTGAGTGTGTGTGTGTGTGTGTGTGTGTATAAACTTTTAAATTGAACGTCACTGGAAGTCCGGTATAGTATATAAACAAACAAATATAAAGTAATCTAAGAATGGGACAAAGTAGAATGATTCACTTGGGACTGCCTGCTTCTTAGGATGTGGGACTATAACTCCCAGAATTCTGTCTATCCACTTTGGCTCTGGTGACGGAGGTTAATTGCAAAGTCTCATGGTTGAATCACGTTTTCTACTTTTTACCAGTGTAGAAAGTTAGCACCCAGCCCTCTCCTACGGTAGAAGAATGGAATATTTTGAGAAATATTAAAAAGGCAGGATAAAAAATATTTCCCCTAAAAGAGAAATAAAAATCTTAAGGGAGACAGAAACTCAGAGCCCAAGCTCCCTGCCCCCAAGCAGATACTAAGCTGAGGCCAGCTTTTAGAAATGCAGATTTGGTAACCCATTACTCCCTGCAGCAAGGTCTGAACAGAGGTAGGGTTAGTCCTCAATCACAATAGGAACTGCCCAGCAAGCCCCCTCATTGCATCAGCCCAAACTTCAACCAAACGTAGCTCAGACAAACTCCTAGGATTTGTACATGGGAGCGTGACAACAGCCAATAGAATGCATGTTCTTGCACAGGAACAGGAAGCTCAAATGCAAAGCCAAAGAGAAAGTATAAAAGCCCCCCTACTCTCAACTCCATGTGGTCAGCTGCCCAGAACCCATATGTGGTTCTGTTCATCATTAAACCATCTTTCCAATCAGCTTCCTTGTTTCCAGTGTCTTTCTCCCGGCTTGGAACTCAGCCAGGTGGATATTTCTTCCAGCATAACCTTCATAGCCAACTTCGGACAAGCCAAGTCAGTGGGGAATCCACATTTGCTTAACAGTGGCATGATTCGCTTAACAGCTGCCGTGATTCACTTAACAACTGCGGCAAGAAACGGTGTGGGCAAAACTCATTTCACAACTGCCTAGCCTAGCAGTGGAAATCGTGGGCTCTGCTGCGGTCGTAAGTCGGGGACTTTCTGTACTGCCATGTAATGTCAGGTATGGCTTTGACTTCTAGGCGCTGATCGTAGCCAATTCTCTTTAAGCTGAATTGGCAGTTACTGACCCGAGTATAAGAATATATTTATTTACTCTCCATACTTTAAAATATGTTCAGTGAATTGTGGCATAAAATCAACTGCTCTGAATGTCTTCTCTTACAGTTCCATTTTGCTTAGCATGAAAAAGAATTGTTATGACTTGGTTCAATCCTTTTCATATAAAATATTAAGCCAAAGCCATATGTTAAATAAATTAAGCCCACATTAAGCCATGTTCTAGTAGACTGAAGCATGGTTGACTCAGCCTTCCGTCCTTCCGAGGTCGGTAAAATGAGGACCCAGATTGTTGGGCAAAATACTGAAGGAGGGAGGGAGGGAG
>JANHJO010006244.1:36768-52253 GCA_032468235.1 Pseudoxyrhopus heterurus | reverse complement strand
ACAGTTACATACTAAGATATTAGGCTGTCATATGCCCCCACACTCATTTTTCTATTTCAACTGGAAGGGGGCAAAGCTAGGAACTTCTCAGCACCCCCTCGTATAAGTCTAAGTGCTAGTGCTAGTGCTACATATCTGCCCAGAACTGATTTGGCTGTGCTTAGCCTGGATTGAGAAAGACAGCAATAGAACAGAGCCCCAGGATACAGACAATGGAATCTTCCAAGGGAGTCCTGTACAATTTGTTCCTTTACTCTTTGACAGCAGTGTTCACTACATATTCCTTTCCACCTAACCTCAGCATTTGTTGACTCTTAGGTTGCTAAGTCAAATGTGATTTACTGCACGGCAATATCAGTACACTTTCTTATCTCTGGCTCCTGTCCTCTGGTCCTTGTCTAATAAGAGCTTGATGAATTGTTTCCCAGTTCCATGCATCAGTGCATGACCTCAACATTGCCCAGGTCCAAATCCTATTCATCCATTGTCAGATAATGGTAAAGTTGTTTTCTTTTCACATTCCACTCACCAGTTAATTTAATTGTCTTTGTGCCAAGTTGCTTGCTGTCACCCAAAGTTCAGAAAGATTCAATGAAGTTGTATTGGCCAAACTTGTAAAAGGAACTTTTAAAAATAATAATCATAATTTAACCCCATTAAAGAATGGAACAAGTTTAAAATATTATTGCTACATGTTACATACTTGCATACATACCAGTAGTATACTTGCAATTTTACTGAAATTATCAATTATTACAGTAAACAAACAAAAAGTGAAAAAGTTATGATATCTATGTAGTTACTTACCAAGCACATTGAAATTATATTAAAGTAACCGAAATATCTTTACACTCTCCAAGGCATCGCAACTTTTGAGCATGGCATCTTTTACACAGAAAGGGATGAAACAATGTAGAGCTTGTATAGGATGCTTTATATAAGAGACAGGAAAAGAATATACTGTATTCTCAGAATACCTCAGCACTAGAGACATAATTCTTGAGGTGAGATTTCTACCAGGAAAATCCAGGTCACTTATTTCCATATCAGTGGGTCTTCATGTATTGGCTATTTTTTCTTATCTGAGAATAATCTTATCTATGCTTAGCTTAATGCCATTAAGAACCGATCTTTTCATAACCTACCTGAATTATTTATCTCTAGGCCAGCAAGGGACAAAGTATCAGGAAATGTCTTTTTTGGTTTGTTGGATAGACAGATGGATACATAATTGATATGTTTAATGAACAGTGGAGAACTAGTTAACAGACTGGAAATCACACACTAAAGGATTAAAGCTTTTCTGACTTGTTTAGTTATTCAGTTGTTTCTGATTCTTTGTGACCTGATGGGCATCATTTCATCAGGCTTGTCTGTCAGTAATTGCTGCTTTGAATTGTAATAAGCTTATGTTTGTGTCATCATTGATACTATCTGGCTACCTTTTCTTCTATCAACTGGTTTTTTATTGCCTTGGATATTTTCAAGCATCAGGGGCTTTTCCAATTATTCTTGCCATTGTATTATGCATTCAAAATTATCTAATGTTTAACTTCACTATCAGCACTTCTACTGGGCATTTTGGTTTTGCCTTCATCTAGTACTGAATTATTTGTCTTGTGGTCTAAGATATTCTCAACATTTCTCCAACATCATAGTTCATGACATCATTTTTTTCTTTGTTCAGCCTTTCTGATGATCCAGCTTTCAGAATTGTATGTTAGAGTTAAGAAAATCATACCCTTGACAATACTTACCTTTGCTGTCAGTATGATATCTCTATGCTTTAATTTTTATATATAGACTTGTCATAGTTTGTCTCCCAAATATCAAACTTCTCTTTCTTTCATGGTCATAGTTACATCCCTGTGGATTTTTGAGTTTGGGAAGAGAAAGGCTATTACTATTTCAGAGTCTCTACTTTACAATGGCTTAGCTTTATCTGTTAACATAATCTTAGGTTATTTAATTACATTTAGTTATAGTTGGCAACTATAATTTCTGAATTCTTTGGAATTCAGCATTTAGTTGTGCAAATGTTCTGGTGTTTTATTTTTATTTCATTTTATTTTGACATGGTTGTAAGACTAATCAATTAATAAGCTACTACTACTTCCTTAGAAATCTTATAATTTATCAATGAAATTTTAGATTCTCTCTTGAAATATTAATCTAAGCTCTCTCCACCTGATGTTGAGTGTGGATTATATCAATTCTATTCCTAAAATCTGGAGGGCACCAGCCCAGGTAAATCTTGCTTAACTTTATCTCCAGAATGGAACTTGAAAACAAAGACCATACATTGGATTTGGTAATATCAATTGCTTCCAGTTTTTATTTCTTTTATTACACCAAAGCAAGGCCAAAATACAAGCCCAACATCTTACTCTCTCCAATAGAATGTGCAAAAGAAGCCAGATGACTTCAATCTAGTCATCTGCTGAATATATGCCAACCAAGGGCATGGAGACTCATCAAATAATTTAAAATAAAAGTGAGAATTCCCTTAGTTTTTATTTGTGCTTGTTGATGAAGTTGTTCAAATACTGATCACAAGAATTGCATTTATTTATTGTGGACAACACTGTCTATTTTCATTCTCAGTTCACTTGGTTTGACTGAATGAATTCAAATGGCTATTACACTTACATAGGAGAATTATATATGCATGTATTTGTGAATATGTGTGGGTGTGCACATATCCATACACCTATTTATTGTTCAATGATGCAAGTTTTTGTTTTCTATTTAAAATGAAAGGTGGGAGTGCAAGGCAAACCATTCTCAATCCCATCCATAAATGTCTGAGAAATCCTCCTAAATTGCCATTTTTCAGGTTAATACTAGTCTCTTTTTCAGTATTCTGGATGGAGGCGAGGGTGATGGGCATGATTTATCTGGGAAATGGCATATATGGACATTGAGGGGCCTTGCAGATAAGATAAGCATAATGGCTGCCTCTGAGATGTTTCCGTCCATACCCTTAAAATCTACAGTGTACAAAAAATAAATTTTAAAAATCAGTCCCTCCTCATTTGATAAATCAATGGATGACTTCTTTGCACCTCCTGGAAAGTCAGAAGGCTCAGACATTACTGGCTATGGGTAGTCCTCAAGTTATGATCATAATGGAGCTTGCCCATCAAGGATGTAACTTTCATAATCATAAAGCAGGCTGATCATGTGACCAATCCAATTTTACAACATTTTTGCAGCAGTTATTAAGCAAATCACCATGGTCAATAAACAAATACCACAGTTGTTAAACAAAACAATGGCAAAACTGTTGTAAAACACAGTTATGTGATTGTGGGATGCTGCAGATAGCTATGAATGCAGCCCAACTGCCAAGTGACCAATATGCAGTCATTTGACTGTGGGGAACAATCAGAACTTTTGGTCATAAGGAGATCTGTCAGAACTTCAAACAGTTGCTAAGTGACCAATTGTAAATCAAGGACTACCTGTAGTTCACTAAGCCAGATGAAGCAAATTACATTAAAGTGTCATACAGTGTGTCTCTGAACCATTTCCATACCTGGAATTTTTTAGCCAATATAGACAACCCTAAAGCAAGACCTGAACCATTTTAATCAAATTCTTTGTCAAGTCAGATTCTTTCTATTATCTACTTTTGCTACACAGATTTCTTTCCTTTGGGGCACTGACTTCATTAGCTTGTGCCTTTTGTGGTGAAAGGAAGACAAGCTACTACAAATCTATTAAATGAATTATGCTCTACAAATGGAGTGTATAAATTAACTTTAGCATTGTAAGGTGGCTATTATCTGAAAAAAAAATCTCCATGAAAAGGAGAGATTCAGCATTACTCAGAAATTACAGAGATGCAAGACAGCAAAGTAGAGGTTCTTCTTATTTATATCCTTTCTGCAAACTCTTTACGTCCCTGGGGAAGGGAAAAGGCCTTCTAGATTCCTACCTTATTCTTCATATTCTTTCTTTGCAGGGGAATTTTAAAAAGTCAAGATTTATTTTGTCCAAAGTATCTGCAGGGACAGGAATCTAAAAGGTAAAGAATTGGAGAAGAATAATGCAATTGGAGACCTGCAACATTTATTGATTTATGTAAAAAAAGTTTATTGTATGGTTGTGGATATCCTCTTGATTTTTTTGACCCCATCCTTGCAGACAACCCAGTGAAGAAATTGCTTCTGTATTGTTACAAAGTGTGGAGGGATATTGATTCTATTGTTTTCTTGCTACACATACCTCCATCCCTCTGCCACCTCCCTCACTACGGTAGACTGAGACTATTAATACTGATTCAGAAAACTAGGATTGTAGTAAAGAATGTAAAGATAAAATACCTGTAATGCATTGTAACTTATAACCAAGTTGTAAAATATGAGCATATATGTCACCTGAGGTTGTTCTGCTGCAGTTGCACTGTGTTTGTTTATCTGGTCTATGTAGGATTATTTACAGGGGTTAGACCCAGACTTAGCTGTTCATATATTTCAGCCACTGACATCAATATAACAAATTAGTCAGGGAGGATCTAAGCCCTGGCACTTCTGTTCAAAAATATCATCTCACAAGTCAAGGTGATATAATGGCTATATGATGATAATAATTATTGTACTAGAAAGCCATTGCCAATTACAGATTCTCTGTAACTGAATGAACACTGATTCTCATAGTATCATAGAATTGGAAGGAATTTTAGAGATCGTTTAGTTCAACTTTGTCAGTGCAGGTTCTGCTACACCATTTTTACCTGATCATGCAGCTTCTATTTGAAGACCTACAATAAAAGAGGACACAAACTTTATGGTGGAACCTTTTCCACCAACCTATATAGGCAAGAAGTTTGTTAGTGACCTCTATCCTAACTGACCTCCTTGTGATTTTAATTTATGGGTTCTCATTCTAATGTCTGGAGCAAAAAAGTCAAAATGTCCATTGGTTCCAATTGACTTTTTGATTCTTTTTCCAGCTCTATTCTGATTTATTTTATTTTCTGTGTAACAACCCTTCAGATATTTGAATATTTCTGTCATCCGCCCTCACTTGTCTCTTCTGCAGGCCAACATATCCAGTTTCTTTAATTTTTCCTTACACAGCTTGATTTACAGAACTTTACCATCTGTTTGGCCCTCCTATGAAATCATTCCCATTTATTACTGTCCTTTTTGAACTGAGCAGAATATTCCATGTGAGGTATGAGTAGGTCACTGTATGATACAACAATTGTTTCTTGTGATCTGGACTCTCTGTTCCCATTAATGTATGCCCAGATATTTTTACTGGTTGCATCACATTGCTGGATCATATTTAACATCTAGTCAACCAGAACATTCATATATTTGTACATGTATTATAGCTGTATCAATTTACTTGATATTATAATTGTGCCTGTTAAATTTTAGTTATTTTAATTCACTGCTCGATGCTGAACTTGGCTGAATCTTTTCTCATTCTCCTAAGGTATTAGCCACCCTTCCCAGCTATGTGTCATTTGCAGACTTGACCAACATCACCTCAATTTTTTCATCTGTGCCATTTATTACAATGTTGAAAAGCACAGGACTAGAAATAGAGTACTACACTACTTTATAACTTTTCCCCAAGCAGAAGTGGGACCATTCAAAATAGATCTTTAGGTATGGTCATTCAGTCAACTGTGGGTCAATCTAAGAATAGTATCATCTAGCTGATATTTTTACCATTTTATTCAGAAGAATATAATGAGAGACTTTTTAAAAAATTTGCTGACATCCAGTGCATTCTAACTGTGACATTTTCTTAACTGTGACTAATTCTATCAAAGAAGGAGATAAAATTAGTCTAGCATAGTTTTTCTATTAATTTTAGAATGTCTATACAACTACTCACAAACATGCTTTCCAATTATCTATTTGAGAACTTTGTCCAGCATTGATACCAGACTAACAGGGTTCAGGTTTTCTGCATTCTCCTCGTTTTTGAAGACGTGAATGACAGTTGCTTTCTTTAGACATTGGAGACCTTGACAAATCTTCAAAAGTTTGCAAATATGTATTTAATACTACATGTTTTGACAGCAGCAAGAATTATATTTACACAATACTGGAATAATGAGGAAACACCTACAGAAGCAGATGTAATCAAAAAAATATTAGATTGTGCCGAAATGGACAGACTGACATTAAAGATAAAAGAAAAAGAAGATACAGAGTATTTCTGAACATGGGATTTCTTTTCCAAATGGTTGGATAATAGAGGAAGAAATTAGGAGTTGGAAAAGCATCATTATGTAAGGAAATTGACTGAGACAATACACTGTTCATAAAGCACTTATGTAAGTAAATAAAAATGTATAAATTAACTGTTAAAAAAAAGTTTGCAAATATTACCAAGAGTGGTTCTGTAATCACCTCTTCTAGATCCTTCAACTTACCAGAATGCAAACCATCTGGCTGTGAAGTTTTGAATTTATTCATATAAACTTAGTTCTCTGTTATCCTTTCACCCTATCCATATCGTAAGCTGTACATATATGATTTCTAAAAATGTTGCATTTTAGCCAGCAGCTCTTAGTGAGAAACACAGTATACTTATGTAAGATCAACACTGCATCTTGAGTTGCATATCATACTAAGATGAAATGTGATTTGCTTATTTGTCATTTAATGAGAATTTCAACACTAATTATTTATTGCATCAACCAGACACCTTTGTGATGATGTAAAATTGATCTGCACTTCTGATTTATTATCACAATATTTCATGGTAAGGCTGCAAATTGCAGTGTGGTGATTCTCAGAATAATCTATGTATATAACTGTTGTGGTTTACCAACCATGGTTTGTGCATTAAAGGTAGTTGAATTGCTACATGTGTGGTTTCTTCTAGGGACATGCATTAACAAACCATGGGCCAGACTTATTTGTGAACAAACTGTAAGTAAAAAGTTACAGTTATCTAATTGCATTTTTCCTGGATTCATTCATGATATCATCATTTGTATTCCTCTCTTTAATTATCTTAATTTGTTATATGCATTGCTTAAGTTTTACGTCACAAATTAATTCCTTCTTTCCTGTCAGGACGTATTATAGCCATATATGAATGTTAATATTCCATTTTTCACCTTGTATAAATAAATGTTAGTTTACCTGAAGTGAGAATATTATACCACTGCGAATCCCTGCCAAGAATTGGATGAAATGGATATCGGGTTTTCTTATTGCATGTGTTGTTTCATGAAGGTATTTCTTATCATACGAGGTTTTTTAGTATAAACTTGATAATTGTTTCTAATTCACATTATGCAGATTCCTAAATATTTCCAACAACCTTCTATATATTTTAATTAAAAACAGATTTTTTATTTTAAAAAATGCCTATTAAGGTCTGAAAATCCAATTAATTTGAGTCAAACATCACCAAATTTCAGCTGTGAATATTCCTTTAATGTTATGAAAGAAAATTAATAACCCCAGTCATAGGAATTTCCTAACTGATACTCATATATCTGAGATTAGAATCAATAGATCAAAATATAGACCCAAATCCCTAGAAATTAGGGTTGGAGTTAAGAAAAAATACTCACATCTAGAACCATATCAGCATCAAATAAGTTTTATAAATAAATCATACTATGCTATGTACTTGAAATGACATTTAAATTATTCCTTATGGTAGTGTACAAAGAGTCCTCTTCCAATTTCCTTTAACTTAGACATTTGAATTTCCTACTGAGATTATTCATTATGATTCAAAGCCTTCCTTCATTTGGATTGCAAAAGGACATGTTTTCTACCTGACCTTTAAGAAATCAACTTTGGTAATCTGCTTTCTCCTGACAGCAAGGTTATGTAATTATAGTTTGTCAACAAAAATTGTGAGAGCTTTTTCAGGATATTGTGTAGGTCACCACAAAATTGTTTAGCATACGTTTAGCTGTAGTTGGCATAATCAAAGCATAAAACCATACTGAGTCTAGATTGCCATCTGTCCTTAAAATTGATATGGTCCAGGATTTAACAACAAACTGGGTAGATAGCTCATCTCTGTCTATGAATATGCCCCAAAGGCTTTTTTGTATTGAAATCTAATGCAACTGAAATGGACCCTGAAAGGTTTTAGTATTTAATGACCTTTTAGTTTCTCATAGGGCAGTCTAATTATCAAGGTAGACAAGGTCAGTGCTTTAGTTTATCGACTAGACTGTTTCCGAGCTTTAAAAGCAATATATCTCTGCCTTACTATAACATATTGCAGTACTGACATAGCAGGAAAAACCGCAGAACCGTAGAAGAATTGAAAATCTGAAAACACTGTTTTCAGGCCAGATGCTCTTCCTAAGAGAGTGTCAGAAGCACTCTGTTGTATCACGCCAATGCTTAGGCTACTTCACAGTCTCTTCCTATAGTAACCAAATTATGGCCACTAAAAGGACATAACGTCTGCTGTTTTTTGCTCAGAGCTGATAATAATCAGTGGCATAAAGATTGTGGTTCCACATTATCTATGCCTTTATTCACTTTTGTTTCACAGGTTTCTGTTTATTTGGTATATCATGAAGTTATGGATAAATTATGTTGCAATAACAGAAAGTAATATGGGTGCCTAGGACCACCTCCCTATCTCAAAAAATATAACTATGTCTCTCTCTCTCTTTCTCTCTCTCTCTCTCTCTCTCTCTCACACACACACACATATAAACACACACAAACATCCACCTGTGAGATATGTTTGGCTGAGAGAGATTGACTGGTCCAAAGTTATCAAACTGGCTTTCATGGCTCCTGGTTTCTATGCCAGCATCTTAACCATTATACCAAGCTGGTTCTATTAGCCATATGTAATTAATTAAAATGAAATTAATTTAATTAATGTTAATTTAATTAATTAAAGATTAGTTAAACATTAATATCTACTACATTAATAGTAAACAAAAGACTCCATTACTCCTGGGATGCTCTCCCATGGCCAAATGACTGTGCCTTATTAGAGGGCAACTCATTTCCAGCTTCTTCTCATCTTCTTAGTTAATCAGCTGTTGAAGCTGTCAAGAAACATATGCATAATAGCAGGTATGCAAAGAGATCAGATATACAATAATATGAAAATTACAACTGCAGCAATGATAGTGATGTTGGTAGTGGCAGTGGTAATGAAGATAATGATGAATCTATCTATCTTCTTAAAACAAATGCAGTAGTACTGAGTTCATGTGCAGGCCTAAGTCAAACCATTCACTTCAGGAACTATTAAGGGCCATGTTATTAAATTTCTGGTGAAGCTGAAATGGGCTGGGGTATAATGGAAATGTGAACCAAATATATCTGTATAAGAATTAAGCAAAACCTGTGGATCAGGCCATCTTGGGCAATTTTTTGCTTCTGCAATGGCCCAAAAGATACCTGTTAGAAATGCACAAATAGGATGTAAGCAAAATAACATTCTGTGCTTATGTAGAATCTGATAATTAGATATATACTCTCTCTGATAGTGAAGGTAATAGGTGGTTGACAGCAGCTTAAATTTTGTGACAAAATTTCAGACGTTTCCAGGTTATTGTGGTTTTGCAGATATAGTGGTCTGTACACTGATTAACAATTACATGGATCTTTACAAGATTGAGGTAAGGTTTTAGTAATTGCATACATAAAAAAGAAAAAAAACCTAAGTTCCTATTAATTGGCTAATCCATCCTTCATTTCAAAGCTTTAAACTTTGTGCCATTACTGCCAATCCAGATTTTATAGTATTGTTTTCCTACAGCAATGCACAAATTTCTACTAATTACATTGAAACTGAATTAATATCTTCTTAATCAACAGTTGTTCAAACCTCATGCAGGTGTATCTTAGAGTACACAGGATTTGAATACTGTAATTAGTTTTATTTATGTGGAGACATGTAGGTGCCCCTCTTTCCATCTGGGTACTGAAAAAAGAAATAATGGATAACAATAGTACTTTGATTGATATTAAATAATAATTTAAGTCATAAAAATTATGAGTTTTATTTTTATCCACTTGGATGCATGGACATTAAAATGAGGGACATCTTTTGAAACGATTACTAAACAACAGTTTTCACATTTTACATTTACAGTAAGACATTTCACATTTTGGGTATAGTATAGTAGAGTATAATACAGTATAGTATTTTTCACTTCAAAATGTGAAAAGCTGATCCCTAAAACTTGCCTTGCAAGACTTCAACAACCTTCAGACTCCTTTGTTTTTTATTGTTTTCAGCCACCAGTGGCTGGAAATTGCAAAGTGCATTGCTCTAGCAAAAAACACACCTGGCCGAGAGGAGGAGGGGTAGTGAGGGGAACCAAAAAGACAACAAATTATATTGATTGTGCATTTTTGCTGTGATTTAATTAGAAAGGGCCCTGTGAGAAGCAATTACCTGATTACAGAAGAATGTCTTCTGTTAGCAGAATAACAAATAATTAGGAAAACATAAATAGCTGAAGATACAGAGCAATAACAACACTGAATGCAGAATTTGAAAGATTAAACTACAGTAGTGTTAACATTTTTACACCCAGGCATAGTAATTATATCGACTGGAGTTTCTTGGAGAAAAGTACAATAAGTAACACCCTCTGATGCAATGGAATTGCATAAAAGATAATTTATAAATCATTGTAGGGCAGTATTTCTTACAGTATGATTCCAGGTCCCCTGGGGTGGCCTCCCAAGACACTCTTGGGGTCTGTCAAATCAAAATGACTTGCCAGCTTATGTTGAAATACAATGCAATAGTAAATTTCCATCAGACAATTGTGAGAAGTTGTTGCAGCAGTGAAAGCATCTATTTTCATTTTTAATATGATAAATATAAATAAATATAACCTATATAAAATGTTCTTTTGGAGTCCTTCATACTTTTTACAAATAGGAAAAGGTTCTGGGAAAGAGAACAATATTAAGAAACACTGCACTAGGGAATAGCCATACTTATTAACATGTACACCAAAATTTGACAGAGTCCAACCTAATTACTAACACAGGGACTTTTACAGAGCATGTGTTAAATCGGTTTGGAGCATTGGAATATTTTTATTTTTACTACTACTTTTACTATTTTTATTATAGATAAATCTTTCTCCACATTGACAACTCTCAAATTTGTGGACTTTGATTCTCAGAATTCCACAGCCAGTATGCCGACTGGGGTATTCTGGGAGTTGAAGTCCACCCAGCTTATAATTAGCAAGGTTTAGAAACACTGCTAAAGGCAACCACTGCAATTAGAATAATGAATCATAGAGATTATGATTTACAACTCCAAAGCTTGTAGAATCTTGATAAAATAAGGTTCCAAATCAGAGGCAAAATAGAAACCATCCTGGAATACACTACCATTCTCCAACAAGAGAATAGGAATAGGTGGGTGGAAAGCTAATCAGCATTCACAATACTGAACTTTTCCTGTTTGTTTAAATGCCAGTTGTTATGAGTTGAATATACACCATTTTTAAAGCACATGTATACTCAGATTTCTTCAATTTCTCCATCATTGATAGAGAAAAAGTGCATACTTTTAAACATATTTTAAAAGGCAAAGGAAGAATATAGAGAGAAACATTTCTGTGTCTGAATTAGGAAAGCAAGTAGAATGCACTATCTCCCCAACATCATTGCAGTTGATGGGAATTAACCCAATAAATCAATGGAGGTGCCAATATAAAGAAGCAGAAGACTTTACTCTTTAAAGAATAGGTAACTACTTCAGTTTGATGTTGCTTTACAATTTAATGTCTGTATCTGTTAGAAACCTTATTTTTATTCCTACTTGTCTGTATAAGAAGGGTATTCTATATAATTTCAGATTGTTAAAGTTTTACTTTTCTCATCATTAATTTCTTCATAAATAATTTGAAAACCATGTCTTTTGCTGAGATCACTAACAATAGTGTCTGGTGAGAGCATGGCATATATTTTTGGAATTGTGCCTCATATACCATAATATATATTTCAAAGGGCTATTTGAAATAATAAAGTTTGATTTTTTATGTCCCTCAGGAAGTTATTTAATCTTCCAAATTGAATGAATAACTAAAACCAATTGTTACATATCTTTATTCTACAAAGCCAGGGGGATTCATTATAAATGTTATTTATTCCCCACCGCCACCCCACTTATTTTATGTTAGTCAAAAAGGTTGCAGGTTTGGAAAACAGTGGGATTACAGGGAAGAAGCCAGGGCAGGCAGCTTACAGAAGAAAGATGGTATCAGCAAGAATTACCAAGCTCCTATCCAAAGGGGGAGGAGGTGGGACCAGGATGGTAGAGCCAGTGGGTTTCTGAGGCCTGAGATTTGAAACCTACATTCTTGTGTAGGATTGTGCCACTACAGTCATGCAGGAAGATTGTGTGGAAAGAACTTATGTATGATGTTTTCCTCAGGCCTTAGAATAGGGTAGAGGGTGGCCATGAAGAGCCCCTTATAGGATTTTGTATATGTTAGTTCAATGCTTTTCTTCTGGGACTTGTAATGTTCTTTTCTGTTTTTGATGTTCTTGCTGTTTTTAATGTTGAACACTGTCCAGAGTCTTTATGGAGTTGGACAGTCTTCACAAATAAAGTAACTGAGTAAACAGATTCAGGCATATGGATATAATGAAAGGAGGGTAATGGTATTGTGTTATTTTTATATGAATATTACTGTCAAGCCTTATTCACTCAGAAGGATGGCATGGATCAAGTGCTCATCTTAATAGAATCATTTTGTGAAAAAATACAGTAATTTGAGCAATAATTTTAACAGAAAGGAAAATATTTTAAGGGACACTGGCAAGATTCACCCATAAATAAGGGCATGGACCCCAGCAAAAAGAAACAATCCAAAGAAAATACAGCAAACATAAGGTTGAAAAGATGTACATTTTTGAAAATAATACATACGACAATTGTTGCAAGAATGAAGATGAAATTATATAAGGGCAAAGATGAATAGTGAACCTCTAAGAACCTCTATAACCACTCCCACTAAAGAGCCTCTAAAATCACCCACACCAAATTATGACAGGGCAAGCCACTAAAATATATATACTGAGAGCAAGTCCCACTCCTTACTAGCATTGATGTTGTTACCTACTTCGGGAATGAAACATCAGCAAGAAAATAACCAAGCTCAGAGAGCATCAAGGACCCCTCATTTCAACCCTGAGCTGTAAGTATTCTCCTTTATTGAATAATGGTTTATCATGAAATAAGCAAGCAATAATCTAAATTGGGTCACTTACCTGATCTTTTCAGTTCAGGGTTTACTTTGAATTGGAGAATCATTACCCCTTATCTGCAGTTAGGAGTGTTTTCTTTCCTCCATCTTCCTTCCTTGAAATTTGCTTTTGCAATGCACCAGCTACCAAGGAGAGTAATAAGGTATGGAAAGGAGAGATCATTTCTGCCTTTGGGTTGCCAGCATTATTAATTCATCATTATCTACTATGGCAGCCATGTATGGAAGTTTCAACACGCTTGGGAAAATGGAGGTACTAATGTGATTGGGCACACAGCAGGTTTTGAATTGATTCTGGAATTAAAGCAGCTATTTTTAGGTGGAGAACAAATAAAATTACAAATCAAACTGGTGGAGGTTGTACGTGTTTCCCATCATGAGATGCAGCCTTTGTTGCTTTTCATTATATTCACATCTCTTGGAATAAGTTCTTCTTTGTGTTTTGGTATACTGATAAGCAAACTGCTAATTTGTGGTTTCTTCTGTTAGTTGGCTTGTTTATCATTACAGCAAGATAGAGTAAAATATCAGCACTGAATAATAAACAAAATATAGCTGAACTGTTCAAAGGCAGAACCATTTAGTGTTTTAAACCAAGGAGAAAATCTGCTTTTGCATTCTGTTATTTGAATGTGTTTACTTCACATTCTTTATTGTAGCTTGTCAAAATATTTTATATAATCTGGTGGGTAATTTACCTTTCCTAATCGGATCTGTGAAGGGGGAAAAAATCCACCTTTGTGCATTACTCATAAATGAAGTGGTTATATAAAGTCAATATGCTTCTCTTAAAAATCATAAAAATAACCAGGTAAAATATGTAATAAAGAATATAATGAAATGTTGACTTTCAGGATATTAACTATATGTGGTTCCGGATATGGTATCATATATTTAATTTTCTACGTGCAAATATTACACTTACTCTTCTATGTCATCTAAGTGTATGGGAAAAGCCAATGATTCACTAGTGCCAAATCTGGTTTATTAAATCAACATTCATCTCTCAACTGCTTTACAAGCAACTTTTTTTTCACTTATGAGGTAGATTGTATAATTCTGAACAGAGAGATGTTCCCATTCACAATGAACAATGTCTGATCAATGTCTGAAATGAACCATTGATAAGAAAACTGTTGGGGCTCGTGGCTGCCGCCATCCATTGCTGCCCGCCCCGACGCTTTGACTGGCTGTCTTTGGTTTGAAACCCATAGTTGCTTCTATGTAACTGGTCATCCCAACCTTGATTGAGTAAAGGAATCTTGCTACATAGTTTCGTGGCTTATCTTTATTTCATCAGAGGGGAGTAGCCAGCACTGACAAAAACATGAAATTGATCAAAAACGGCAGATCATGTCCTTTTTTCTTATAGTTCTACAATTTTTTTAAAGCACCCTGGTTAGATTTGAATCTTGCTACAGCTTCACCCTGGAGAATAGAATGATAAGATGACCAACTCTATGTATAATTCAAATGAATAAATAAATAATGTGTGCTGAAATTAATATCTCTCGTTTATAGAAGGTAAGCACAAACCTAACTTACGGGGAGGTATTATACCCACCTCCGGGCACAATCTGTCCTCTTTCTTCTTCACTATGCTTAATTCAGAAATGTGTCCATTAAAAATGCAGATAAATTTTTGCATTGACAGTATGACCTTGGGTGTATACACTATATTATCTCTCTGCAATGTTTTTTCCCCCTCCAAGTCTGGAAGATACGAGCCATCTAGTACTCCAAAACTTGTTCTCCTTTAAAAATTAATGGTAGGACATATAACCTGGAGAAACAAGATTCATGGCCAGCCAACTTTCTTATTTCAGTTATTTTTGAGAAGATGATCAGGGACTTAGGCCCATCAGGCATGGCTCAGTATGACAGCAAGATGAGCCCATGTGATGATAGAATTACTTGCAAAGAAAAGATGTAACATATAAAACAAGTGCAGCCATTAGAACTGACAGAAGGCAGGAATCTAATTTGTATTCTGCAAGTTAGTTTGCTTTACATTTACAAGAACATGGGTTTTAATAACTTAAGGAATGTGACTTACATTGTCTATTTTTGCAGAGTTTTACGCTACAAGAAATCTCTTGGGGCAAAATAGCTACAAGCATTTTCTTTGCCTAGGGGGGTCCATTTTGGGGGAAGCTTCTGAGATGTAGCTATTCAGCACAGCTCTATTGACTTTCATGAAATAATGTTAACATACCATCAAATTATGGTTCATTTCTGTCTACTGCACAGATGTTTCAGATTGTAATAT
>JANHJO010006242.1:12093-23541 GCA_032468235.1 Pseudoxyrhopus heterurus | reverse complement strand
TTGACTTTTCTGGGCTTGAACTCCATTGACTTTGCTATGAACAGAGGAAATGCACTTGCAGTTGGGACCTGGAGAATGACTAGATGATGTGGAATAAACATATTAAGCTTTGCTTGTGTGTGGGCATGTGTAGACTGGCACAGAACAATCATACTGGCTGTCAGTTAAGGTTTGTATTATAGTTTACCATTTTGTGCAAAAGTCTGCACAAAACTACAGATTTAAATGTATAAAATGTATGATATGTGTTACGGATAGAGGAGAATTCCTAACAAGTTATACATCATTGGAGAAATTTTCACAAAAAAACCTTACAACTTCAGTGTGAACATTTAAAAAGATTTCAGATAGTAGGGAAAATGCATTTTTAAATTAAATTGACTAATCCACAAAATCAGATTTCAAGAGAAGCTGAAATTTACAGAAATTCCAATGCTTATCTTAGAGTTACTCCTACTACCACTGTCAAGTTCTTCTAGTAGTTTTAAGGGTAGGCAAGAATCCCACAGGACAGAGGTAATAATGAATATGTTTATTCATCCTGGTTTCATCCGAAATTAGATTAAACCTCACAGATTGGGTCTATCAAATAGGTTTCTTATAAGGTATTATATAAGAACCTAAGGGCTAGTGCTGAATTCTATGCTATTAATTTTATACCCTTATATTCTGAATATCTCTATATATAGTACTATCTGAAAATAAAATAAAATGTTTTCATACTCTATCTCATCTACCTATAAAAAAAACTATCAGCATTACATTTTATACACTACTCAAGTGCATGAAAAATGCATGATTAACTGGCAATCACTGAGTTATTATTTTGCACAGAAAGAGTAAATTGATTTTTGAATTTTTATTTTCTGAATGACTGTAAGGTTAACATGGTTGATGGCTACTACGGTTCCATAAGTTTTTCCATGTTCCAGTGGAGCATTAAATAAATGATTACAAATCTGTTTATTTGCACTATGTAGGCCCTTTTTAAATATCTTTGTAAAATGTTGGGAACATTTTAGTATTCACCAGAGAAACTTTGCTGTACATACTATCACTTTGTCTGAAATATGAGTTTGTGCATATTTGATTAATCCTATTTGTGCAGCCTTCCCCAATCTGATGTTCTTCCAATGTGTTACAATTGCATTTACAGAATTTACAACCTATTCTGAAAGTCTATTGTATACTTCTAAATTTAAATTATTTTCAAGTTACTTTACTAATTATATTGACATAAATTTACTTTTATATAATGAAACGTAAACAATCTTGAGATTCTGCAGTGATTTAAGATATGAATTTGCAGACTCAAGAAATTGATGTATGACAGATGTCATAGATTGACTGCTGAATATGAGCTGAGCTGATTGCAACTGCACTGTTTTTTTCCATGAGGAAATTGAAGTGATTCGGACAAATATTAAACATCATAACCGAGATCAGTACAGTCTGGAAAGACTTTCACCTCAGAGTAAATGTCAGGCTTCCGTAATTTCAACATTCAATAAAGAAAATGTTTAAAATGGGATTTTAGAAAATGAATGTGAAGAGCAAAACAATATAGCAGGATTCAATCCAAAGAAAGCATAAGAGAGCATAAGAATCATAATAAAAGCAGCTCATGTGAATGTCCCAAAAACCATACTTGGTCAATCAGATACTATAGAAAGTTCTAGAAACTGGATAGTCACTTACTTGAGGTCAATTTATATTTATTTTGAGAAAGTTTAAGAGTATTGTATTTTATTTATGCATTTGAATGAGGCTTCAAATAATATCTCCTGAGGTTCTTAGAAACTTGCCCTGATTATTTCACAACTGGATAATTGCAAAATTCTCTATATGTGAATTCCCTTGAAGAACACTCCAAAGCTCCAGCTGGTTCAATATGTAGCAGTATAAGCAATAATGGGTACCTTCTGGTATGACCTTGTGTCACCACTAATATAGAGTTGCCAAATTGACAGTCAACTTTTGAGTTTAATTCGAGGTGCTGGTTATTACATATAAAAACCTGTACAGCAAAAGGCTGGATATGTAAGCAAGCACTTGTCTCCAACTATTTCTGTTGACCAGTGCATTCTAGTACAGTGTATATGCTCTTGGTCCCCAATCTTAAACGCTGTCTTTTCTTTTTTTTGTAAGTTTTTTTTTAATTTTTGAACATACATCAATATCATTTCGTGAACAGTGTGGTGTCTGAGTGTCATTCATTTTGATACAAAAGCAGTATTAATACAATAAGAATTACTAGATTAATCAAACATGTGGTCTAATGTTGTTATACATAACTGTATCTGCACACAATCCTTCATTTTCAATTACGGTGGAACCTTGGGTGATGACCATAATCCATTCCAAGAATTTGGTCATCACCCAATTATGTCGTCATCGAAAGCGCATGCATGGGAAAAAAACAAAATGGCATGGCGCAGAACGGGAAATCGACGTGGAAAGGAAATCACTGCCGCTGTTTGCTCACCACCCGAGAACCCGCTTGTAACCTGAGGAAAAAAATTCTGGTTGTCACCCGATTTGGTCACGTGTGGAAGCATTCACGACCAGAAGTTCCACTGTATTCAATATTTGCTACATCCTTCTAATAGTAATAACATTATTTTTGAGCATACCTAGTAACGTCCTTTTTCAAACTCTGATCTTAACCTCTAATATTCACTTTGAATGTATTAGTTAAAAATATGTATAACAATACTCCCCCATTTCTAAATTTTTTTATCTATTCTAATTTTTAGTACGGCCAATCTCAAAAATTACTACCTTAATCTAATGTTGTTATACATAAGTGTATTAGCACATAATCCTTCATTTTTCAGTTATTCAATATTTGCTATATCCTTCTAATAGTAATAGCATTATTTTTGGACATACCTAATCACATCCTTTTTCAAACTCTAATCTTAACCTCTAATATTCACTTTAAATGTGTTAAGTATGTATAACAATATTCTCCCTATTTCTAAATTTTTTATCTATTCTAATTTTTAATACGGTCAATCTTATTTTCTTCTTTTTTTAAAGAAAAGTCCTTCCTATTCATCATCTCTCATTCTCTTAGAAGTTTCATTTATTCTCTTTTTAGCTTGCCTCCCATAGTCCTCCCTTGGGTCCTTATCTACTTCTTTCATATTCAATACAACCTTTATTTCCTTCCCTGATATTTTTTACTGCCAATCCACCCATAAGTCTGCCAAATTTTCTATCTTTTTTCCAAAAACATCTTTCATTTTTTTTGGTACCATTTTTCTACCTCCTAGTGTATATTCTCCCAACTTTATTTCACCCAACTTTATAGTCTCCTCCTTCTTTTCTCCTTGTTCTATTTGTTGTATCATCTGTTCTATCTCATCCTCTAAGCTTACAGTTGTCTCCCTTGTTTCCTGGATTCTATTATCTTACTTCATTAATTCTTGTTGCCCATTTTCAGTCTTTCCAATTATATCATGTAATACATCCTTTATCTCCTTGGAGTTCCCCATCATTGTGTCATAAATGTTTTGAAGTAACATCATGAGTGCTTTTTGTGTCTCCAGTTCTTCCTGGTGAGCCATCTTGCCTTATTTTAAAAAGTCAAGTAGTATTCAATGTTCTGTCAGTAATCTGTCACCACTCCAGAGTCTATTCTTTTTGACTTCCCAAAGACAGCAGATTACTTGATCTTATTATTGTTCATCAGGAGATATAATAATTATGGTTCTTTGTATCCCACAATTAGTTAATAGGCTCCATTTATACAAGCCAGGGAATTTTCCAAGTAATTCTTTAAATCCACTTTTTAATTTGTTAATTAGTTCCAGTATTCAAAAGGCATACCATTAGATATCCTGGTGACCGACCCAGATTGGATCCTGCAAATAAATACTTGCAACTTTATATAATAGCTTTCTTGCTTTTCCCTTTAGTATTTGGTATATACTAATCCATATTTTCATTGGAATCCCAATAAGATTATTCTTCATCAGAAAAGTTTCAACAGCGTCATCATCTAATTCTTTTCCATTTTTCTCTTCTACAGTAGTCATGAATCTCCCTTCTTGTCAGAAAAGCAACAGATTGTGTTAATACTTTTGGAAGGAGGAAGAGGATACTTTATTTATTTATTGAACATATCCATCCATCTTGCTAGCGGGGACTTTAGTTCTTTATTGGGTTTGTGATAATTTGAAGCTTGGAACTCTGATTCCATCTAAGTAGGAATATTTTATGCTTACTAAATGCTTGATCTTTTTTTAAAAAAGTTTCTGGATGACAATCTAAGGATTAAATTTTACCGTTCATCTCCCCTCATCTATATCCTTATTTTACACACACACACACACACACACACACACACACACACACACACACACAAAATAACTTTTTTTTTGAGGCCCATTGACATTGCTAAGTAATTAACTCTGTAACCATTAGGGATCACTACTGCTTCTTATTTGAGATCTGTAATGTCTTCCAAAAGTGCACATTTAATTAAATTGGATTTGTGAGGTATTTAAAATCTGTGAAGTATAATAGCGATAGCATTTAGCGTTATATACAGCTTCACATGCTTTATAGCACTCTCTAAGCTGTTTACAAATGTCTGCATATTGCCCCCAACGATCTGGATCCTCATTTTTCTAACCTTTTAGAAAAATGGAAGGTTAAGTCAAAACTGAACGGGTCAGGATCGAATTCCTGGCAGTGGGCAGAGTTAGCCTGCAATACTGCATTCTAATGAATAGTTAATTGTTTTGACATTAGGTATGACAAATTTGAATACACAGTAATACCATATGGATTAATGAATTGTCCCAAAGTTTGTTCATTCAATGTATTTCAAAATATTAATTTTAATAGTCACTATTAGACCAAAAAAATGTCAAGAAAGAAAATCATTTTAAAATCACATTTTTGTGTCTCAGTTATTTTGGTAGTCATGAATGGTCTTAAATAAAACATTGGAACAGATTATGTATACTCAAGTTCCTGATGTTACAGTTGAAATATCTGATTTCTGATCCAAAACCTATGATGCTAGCTGATCCATAATTAATTACTTAAGCATTAAGCTAGAGTTCAACAGTATTTATTGCAGCTCTTGTTCAGAATACAAATACTGTAACTATAGCAGTTCAACCTTTATTTTATCAGCCCACTTTTATGAACAGGCAATTTTTTTTATGAAATATAAACTTAAGCATCTTTCCATTTGAGGTAGAAAAACATATGCAACATATATTAGTACTGAAATACATTAGTATTTTTATGAATGACATTTCAATGACAAACCCATTAATAGATCCCCAGGCAACATTCAGCTTGATAATCTTAGTTCCATATATATCTTGCAAGGGGATGTATTTCCCCCCCATTACCGATTATGGAAAGTTCAGGAACAAGATGAATAATATGGAAAATAGAAAATGGACATAGAGACAGAACATGTCATATTTTTTTGATGTTGCTAAAAAATAAGAATTACTGACTTTATTAGCAGCAAGTTCTAATTTAAGGATTTGGTATGAGAGTTGATGGATTTACATGAAATCTACTTGTCAACTTATCTTGATTTCCAATTCAAAATTATTTATATTAGAGAACCAGTTTTGTCTAGTGATTAAGATATCAGGCTAGAAAGCAAGCAAGCAGGAGTTCAAGTTCATGGCTCACCTTAGCCATGAAAGTCAGCTGGTTGACTTTGGGCAAGTCACTCTCTCTCAGCCCAACCACCTCGCAGGATTGCTCAATCCATCTCACAGGCCCGAGGCCTTGAGTATGTTAAAGGCCTTATTTCTTAACTGTGCTAACATCCATGGAAACAGTTCTATTTGGTAACATATATATTTACTTTTTAATTGTTTAACATATTATTAATTTGTTGCTATGTTCTATGATATATGCTCTGCAGAGTCACTTAAGAGTCACTTAATTAATTAATTAAATAGAAGCAAAACACAAAGCCCAGGTTTGCTTACTATTGAAAATAAAATGCAAACAGAAATGAAAGAAATAAAGTATTAAAGGAACTGCTAATATTGCAATGATGCGGAGTCTAAATAGGATAAGTGAATATATGACTGGATAATCATGAAACTGAAAGAAACAATTAGGGCCTTGCATATTATCCTCTACTTACTGCAGGAATAAAGTTATAGCATTTCCAACAAATGTTTTTTGGCTGATAACAACCAAAAAAAGGAAATTTTCTTAGTTATTGGGTTCCATTGTCAAAAGGTTTTTATTATAGAAAAACTTTAGTTATTACTTAGTTATTCACTAGGGTTATTTTGAGAGTGACTAAGCAATAGAATGAACATTAACATTAGAATATTTTGGACTAAATCTGTGAAATAAAACCTAGATCTAACAAGAGGGAGCTAAACCTTTTCCACTGTCACATCCATACTATTTTATAACACCACCACCAACAAAACTGTACTAAAAAAAAAAGAGGACATCCAAGCGTGCTGTCATTTTGAAGGAGAGGAGATAAAAAAAGGAGAGGAGGAAAAAAGCTGGGAAAATGTCAGTATGTCATAGAAAACTCAGATGGACTCAGAAGCAATTTTTTTTCAGTTTTCAATCTGAAGGCGTTCATTACTTCTAATTAGTGCAACATCAATGAAATAGCCTACTAGATCTTTTCTGATGGTTGCATATTAAAATCCCTATTAGAAAAATGATGCACATAAAAAGCAGGATGAAATTTTATTTTAAATTGGCAGGACATTTACACTAAGCTATATGGCCTTAGCTTAATGCCACAGTTCCAAACTGTGCTCTGTGGTTGCCCAAGGCGGAGAATTCACAGGGATACCACAGGGTATTTAACTATTTAATAAATTGAACTGTTAGTGAGTTCACTGTGGTGTTCCTTTTGGAAACTAGTGGAGTTCCTGTGACCAACAAATGTTGGGATCCTCTGGCCTAATGATTTAACTCATGCCAAGAGAGAGAATATTATAATACTGTGGAATCATAACTAAACGAATGCAACTATTCATTCAGAAACTTTATTCAAATGAGAGCTGAAAAATAAAGCTGATTAATTTCTCTCCAGATATTTTAATTTTGTGTAATTTCTACAAAAAAAAGAGAAATGATATGGATAATTTCACCAATCCCTTTGTCACTTTCAGCATGTAGAGGGACGGTATCTGCAGAATAAGAGCTTCTTTCAGGAAAAATATAAAATATGTGGGGACTTGATCAACATTTTGTTCATGTTTCTAGTAGGTTTGATTCCATATTATTACTAATAATTAAAACTACAAAAAGAAACAGGTAACTATCATCTCAAAGTCAGCCATTGTTTGACATTTCCATCTATTATACGCCTCTGATGAAACAGAAGTCTATAGACAAAAACAGTCATCTGGATATCACCTAGACAGTATAAATAATTTGAATGAATATTCATGAGGTTTATTAGGCAAGTTGCTGTCATGATTCCATCAACATTCCAAGAATAATAATGGACAGCTATTTTGATGACATTTCTTCATCAAGTTTTCTATGTCAAATTAGATTCACCAGTGTCCAGACTAATACAGTTTCAAAAGATGAAAATAAATCAATGCAATATTTTATTACATGCAAGGAATATGAATGTATCACTGTTACAGTGCTATTCCACCAAAATAAGGTGTCAGATTAATTCTAATACCAATATTTCAGATTAGCATGAGAGACTTCTCTTAATATTGGATTTTGTTAGCAGCCACATTGGCTTGGATATGTTTTACTGAATTTCAGTCAACTGTGTTGATCTAATAAAGGTCAGTTGTCATTACAAATCTTACCTAAGAAAACAAGTTGTAGAAGTTATGATGGTCTTGAAATAACTTTATGGTCTATTTACAGCCATCTACTGACTCTTCCCCTCATCCCCATGCCCCCCGAATGAAGAGATTGAAGAGGAAGATATTTCAAGAGAACAAGCTGTTCTACACATCAAGAGTAATGTGGCTACGCTAGCAACAGAAAAAATTCAGGCAAAGGAGATTGCCTCCAGAAATAACTTTCTTTCTTTCTTTCCACCCTCTCACAAAAAAAGAGAACTTGGAGAGAAAGGCATTTCAACAGAGTACTATAAGCTGTTTCCATAGTATTCACACAACTCACAGATCTGGTCTGTTATGTGATTACATACATGTAAGACAGTAATCAGGCACTCCATTCCAAAAAGTAAGAAAGTAGTTAGGAAGCAAACAAAAGTTGAAGTGTGAAACTGAGTAGAGTTGTGTCTTTCTAGTCAGATGATTTCCCATCTAGCAACTGCTTTGCTTATTGGCAGAGTTGTCAGTCTCAATTAGAGTAGTTAAAGTTTACAGGTAATACAAAAACAAGTGATGCTTTTGATTACTTATACATAAATTGGTCTCTTTTAATAACAATCACCACAGGAATAAAAACTGATTGTCTATTAACCAAACAATTGAATAGGGTTTGTGAATATATGTTCATATTTCCAGGATAGATGTCAATAAAATTAGAACAATCCATGTGATTAGCCTGCAAATATGACTGATGTGTTCACATAGGAGCATATGAATCTACTATGTGGAAAAAGCTCCCTTGCTACTGATCAGGTAGTTTTGTATAAAGAAGGTGTGAATGAATGCCTGGCTCTTCAAGAATTTTTTTCCAGATCATCATCATGCTTTAAGCCATTTTACCATCTTATTCAGTAGCCGGTGATGAGAAATATTGCAAGATAAGTAACAAAATAGAGCTATCACGTACAATAGCTTTATGAATAGTCTAGAAAGGTTAGAAATAATAGGATCATTTTTAACAGAAAATTTCACACACTTTTATATGGAAGAGCAAAAAAAGTTAGATATTTCCAGTAGCAGCTCTCTGATTGTCCCTTTTCATAATTTCAGCATGAGTAATTTCTAGGTACTACACCCTTTGAAAATGGAAATTATTTACCTTAGGAATTAAAAATGAATATATACATTTTACACTGTATATGAATAGGTTGGGTGTGAACCAATTATTAGCATAACTCATTTTAGCTGTACATACAAATTAATCTAGTAAATTCACAGGAACTATCTAAGATTTTAGCTATTGAGGGCTCTAACACACACACACACGAAGAGAGAGAGAGAGAGAGACAGAGATAGAGACAGAAATAGAGACAGAGAGACAGAAAGATTTTCCTAACAATTAACTTTAAAGCATTAATTCCAAATTAAAGGATTTAGAATATTATTTTGTAAAACACAGGGTTTTACTGAGCAGAACCAAA
This sequence comes from Pseudoxyrhopus heterurus, assembly GCA_032468235.1. Classification (NCBI taxonomy): domain Eukaryota; kingdom Metazoa; phylum Chordata; class Lepidosauria; order Squamata; genus Pseudoxyrhopus; species Pseudoxyrhopus heterurus. Next base: position 14,282 of record JANHJO010006242.1, on the reverse strand, counting down.
GTGAGAGGGGAGAGCAGGGGATAACAAGGACAGTAAAATGTCTATTCTGTCATTGATTTTCATCAGAGAGAGAGACTTGTTAACATTTTGTGAATAGGTTTTGTGATGTAATTCTATTTAATAAGTTTTGACTATTAAAAAAAATACATGGGGAGTCTAAGTGGAAGAAAATATTTTGTATGTCATAAGCAATTTTGAGCAAGTGTTTTGCTTTAATCTTTTTTATAACCAAAAAGAAAAAGAAGCAAGGCTTATCCTTGTCCCATAGGCAAGTGGTATACTTTTTTAGCTTTTAACATATCAAGGAGACCCAGTTTTTGATCCCTTATACTTCAGTTACCATTGGCATAGCACCTGTGAGTCTGTGTGTTATTTCTAGAAACCTGTTTAAAGTTTCTTATACAATGCATTACAGCTGTTTACATCTTTCATTCTACCAAATCAGGATAACTTTTTGCAGAATTGATCATTGATAGTTTCTTTTTCACCTTACCAGACACTGATTTGAAATAGTCATAATAGTAGAACTGAGCTTCCTACTGTTAGTGCATGTGGATGATGAGACAGACTAAGATGGCATGATATATGAAGACATGAAATTTAATCTTTCATCTATGAATATTTACTGCCAATTTTCAGTTTGAGCTGTTGAATATCATTTCTCAAGATCAGATTTAGAAAACCTACCCTTATGATCTACATTTAGCCTGCCAGTATGGTAACATCAAAGCATTGAATCCAGTGGAAATGGTAACAGAAAACTAATGGGAAGTAAACTGTTCCTTTCCTTACTTTAAATACCTAAAATGCCAAAGTGAAAATAAAAGCAGCATTTCAGGTTATTTTTAAGGAGTTGGAGAAGGATGAAGGGCAAAAAATTAGAATTTACTTTCTAGCATCCCCTTCTGCTCTATACTTAAATCTCTAAATCTCTATACTACTAACACTTTGTCTGTTAGTTTGTAAACTCTATTGGAAGATATAGGGAAACAATTATTGAACCAACTCAAGTAAGCTAACTCATAGAATGCTGGGATCTATGACATCAGTGGTCTAAAATTTGGGAAAGTTGTGGCTGTTTCAGCACCTCTGCACTACACTTCTGTACTACTCTGCACTGCCCATAGGTTGCTTGGATTCCTGCTGGCAAGCTAGGGCTGGTTGAAGGGTGCCACCAAGTAGTTGGTAGCCTTCTTGCTCCCTGGAGAGAGGATCCCTTGGAGACATGGCAGTTTGGGGAGAGTGGTGCAGTCCACTACACTCTTTGTTCTTCCTTCCCCTAGAAAAGTGGCAGGTGTTTCTTTAAGTCAGCTGAGGAGGAGGATTATTTCTGATATTCCTCACCAGCTCCCCCCAAGCAGAGTCAACAAGGAAGCCAGCAGGAAATTGGAAATCATTTCCACTTCCACTGTTGTGCCCAACTGGCTGGTACCAAGGCTCAACAATTGAGCAATGATTGGTTGGTTTAGAACAGAGGACGATATTTATTTCTCTATTGAGGTAAGATATATATCTGAAAGATATGTATAGTAGAGTCTTGCATAGCAGAGTCTTAGAAATAGTTCAAACTCTGGGAAATCAGACTTCTTAGAGAACATTAGGGACTATATTTTGATTAGGAACTTGTACAAGAAATTGTTTTGCAGAAGTATTCTTTGCAACATCTGGTGTCTAATAATATATAATTTATTATTGGTGTGAGATGCTTCTTTAAGACAGCTGCTTAATGAGCTGATCTCCAATGTATATTTTGGTTGCTGTTGTGATTATAATTTCAGTGTAATAATATATATGTATCAGATGATTAACCTAGTTATTAAATTCTTAACCTGATTATTAAACTTACCTGTTTTTTTTATTTCTGTTCTATCCCAGGTTACTAAAAGATGCTCTGAGCCAGCTCTTAAAGCAAAACCTTTCTTTTATTGCACAGAAACACAGACTGTCTCTGATATCAATAGCTGTAAATGTTCAGACTTGTAATTAGTCTGGGCAAGCTGCCAACTAGATAGGAAATCCACAGATACTTGCAAACACGCAGTTTTCAAGGGAGAAGCAGGAAAAATATTCCAGAACCAGAAACATGAGCCGAATTAAAGGAGTTGTTTCCTACGAATGCCACTCCCCACTCACACCTCTTTATGCCTTAGGGGAATGGCCATTCACTGACCACCTGTGGCCTGACTTCT
>JANHJO010006236.1:208786-219706 GCA_032468235.1 Pseudoxyrhopus heterurus | reverse complement strand
TGGTTGGTAACACAATTTTCCCTAGTAGTTGGTTAAAAACCACAGAAATCATCTTAGATGTGTAGACACTAGGGTACTATGGATCTGCCAACTGGATATGAGTCTTGGACTCTCCACCTGAAACGTATCTTTATGGGCTTCAGATGAGGTCAATCATCTAATGCCACACAGATGAAGTAAAAAGCTTGTTCCATCTATACTACTGCTAATTATCTCATGATGGAACAAATGGCCTGCAGAAAACTTTTTTATTTGGGTCACTTCTGTAAAGCATTATGGATCATTTCTGTAAACCATTGTGGAAATATTTTTAACTTATATCCAGGTCAGCTACTATTGCAAGAAAAGTGACTAATGCATTCCCAAATCAAAATATAAGGATAAGTCCACTTTGTAACTCTGCCTGCTCATAAGGAATGGTTACGAAGTGAGTGAGAATTTTGCACCTTGAAAATATGCATTTCTTAGCATTTTGCTTAGGTAGTGAACTAAGTACCAAAGGGTCATATGTCCGAATAATTTTGGTCCCAACCAAATCTGGGAAATGACTGTACTATCCCAGATTGTCATTACCATTAAATCCTTGATTTTAATGAATCAAGTTCTATTCAAGTTAGATAAACTGTTGCATTATGAAATGCTTCAGTTTAGACCCCATTCAATGTGCCTGGAAGGCAGTACAATTTTAAATCTTGTATTTGAAAATATAAATTAACAACAATTTAGAAGTTTGTTCTAATTGGGAGAAAACCCAGCAGAATTTTAAAGTGCTATTTTGGCAATCCATCTTCTACATATCAGCCTGCAGATCAGATGAGGGAGGAGTACTTCATCCTCTATCAAACATGAGAGTCAAATCATATCCTTGTATTTGTTAAGATACAGAAAACAGAAAAACATTTTTAAAAAATCACAACAGATGTATTTATTCAAAGTTGTTTTTGAAGCTGGCGATACCTACCTTTTGCAAGAACCATAACTAGGACTTGTTAGCTTCTCTCTTAGTGACATTTTTATATTAAACTCTCAATGTACAAGACAGAGCACAGAACTCTGAATATATATCACTTGTTTCATTTCCAACAATGTAGCATCACATTGTTGTATGACTGAGAGGGGGCTAATGAGATAGGAGTAAACTTCTCCAAAATAACTTCAATTTCCAAACCAAGGCTGCATCCAGATTGCATTCTTACCATCATTAACTAATTAAATCACTTTTTGCGGATTTGCACAATCTCTTGTTCCATCATAGTCTGCACGCTGTGCTAAACCAGAGAAAAAGACTAGTCAGGGTTGCACCAACCAAGCTTAGCATATAACGAGAATGAATCTGCTATGTTTTTGCCTGAATGGGAGACATGTGTTGCATGCATACGACCCGACGGTGACTACAAACGTGTAGTCCCATGTAAGAATGAGGTGGATAACAATCATTTTAAAAGGTGGACATGAAAGAGCTTGATATGAAAATTCTGGCACAATCAAGGTTGGTCCCTTTGACCATGGGGCTGAAGCAGGACTATCCACAGGGGCTGGTTAAAAAAGTAAAGACAGCAACCATGATGGTTTGATCAAGGCTCTGTGTTTGGTGTGCAATGTGTACGCCTCTGGGTTAAAGTAATCCTGAAACATGCAGAGGAGGGACTTCGAAGTATCTCTGCCAAGCATCCCTGACATTGACAAGACCTCATTCCACACAAACTCCAATCACGGTAGTGGCAGGAAGGCATTCTAATGGTAGAGAATATCCAAGAGGTGCAAATATACTTCTATCAGAAATCATTACCCCAGGGGAGAAAAAGCTACCGTTAGATCAATCAGATACTGCTCCTGTTTTAAAAATGTCTAGGAAATATTTTATTTTATACATCTTGCCTTCTTTCTTTACAAAGAGAGACAGGTCACTATTTTTTTTTTTTAAATCCGGCTTGCAACAAAATAATCACCTTAGTAAAAACTTAAAAATGGAGGGATTAACACACTTGAGGATATTGTTTTAGGGAAAAAATCAATAAGAGAAGGAAACATTCAGAAGAGCTGAGCACTGAAAATTACAATTTAGAAGTGACCACAGTAGGTTTTCCAACGTTTTTTTAAAAAGTAATTAGCTACTAGTAAAAAGCTACTGCATCCTTAAATGAGGACTGCAAACATCCAGCTGACCAATAGATAGCAGCAAACAAAGAGAAAACTAATTCTCTATGCCATTCAATGGTTGTCCGGCTTTTTTGCCCTAGAGACCTGGTAGCCATACTCCCAACTTTTGTGGGCCATCTGTAAAATCTTCAGATGTTTCTCCTGATCTGCAAGATGTCCTCTTTGTTCATGTCGGTCTCCCCCAAACTGGGAATCTCACCCTAATAATTTCCTTGATCTCATCTTATCTCAACTCAAACTGCTGTTTAATTGTGACCAAGGTTGAACAATGTTCTCTCAAAAGGATGGCTAGTATCATCGAGGAAAGAAGAAAACAATCGTAACCTGGCATTTAAACAAGCATATAGAAACACTGGGCAAAAACTGATTTCCTAACCTTCTCTTTCTACGGCATCTCCGTAGAGTTTTCACCTGTCCGTTTAAGATAGAACCTTCTGTAAATTAAGAAAGGTTCTCATTGATCTTCCTGTTGAGGATCTTTGCAAAATTAAAAAAAAAAAAAACCCAGACCTATATAAATTAGTGAACCCATAAATAGGCTTAGCATTTATTTCTGAATGGCTTCGTGTTAGTTAAAAAAGGTCTACTTTTAATCATAATTTGGGATGGCTTTAGATTATTATTATTTTACTCAAATATGAGCTTTGTTTCATATTGTTAAAAATAATTGTTCACAGTCGATGAACAAGAAATAGAGGAAACCTACCAAACTTTCCTTGCCCCCGCCCCTGAAGTGAAAATTTCAGGGGAGAAAACCCTAAAACTTGGAGCTAAAAGGATGCATGTCTAGAAGGGGAGACACATGGTGATCAAACACAGGACAAGCCTTCCGATTTCCAAAGGCAAAGCAACTAAACCAATGAGGACGGGGATCTGACTTTCAGGAAAAAAGAGACATACAAGGGAAGGGGGAGAAACTATACTGAAATGCGCACGTTAAGTAGAAAGGCAAAAATGATGCAGACAGGGAGCTCAGAGCAAGAAAAAGCACGCTTGTGAAATCACTGGCCAGTGTTTGAAAAGAACAGGGAGGCGCTCGCCTGAGACGGCTTATAACACCAAAGCCACTAAAGGCACAATAGCAGTTGCAGGATCAGAGGAAAGACGGCGTCATACAAAAAAACAAAATTCAACCAGTTTTTCAACAACAACCAGTTAACGCAACGCTCTCTCATTCCCCCACATTCAAAGCACAAACTTGGATCTTCTCTGAAGATCCCAGACTGAACCTAGGAAGATGGTTTCCTGTCTCGGACTAGACATCTATAGTGGTCGGTTCATCGTGTTCCAGTTTATAGGAGAACTGTCTGCAGCAAAGGCATTTCAGAGAAATTCCACACCTGTTGACTCGGGTGGGGCTGCACCGTCCCATTATTCGCTCCAGCATTCTTCTAAAAGATGTGCAGGCTGGTTCCCCATCGGAGAAGCAACACATGGACTCCAGGCAGTTGACACCTGGACCTGTCTTAGTAAGCTGTGTGGGAGAAAACAAAACAAAAGAGGGAAAAGCGGGAGAGAAATTAGAAAACCCTCACCAGGATCTTTGTTTTTTTTTGCTAGTACAGTTACAGACATTTTAGAAGCACAGATGCAGTTCTGATTTAGCTTGCATGCATCTTCTGTGTGTTTCATGTAATCGTTGGGGATCTATAAATATTCTGAGAATTATATGATAAGTAGTAACGGTTCATTTGCCTATTTGACAATTGAAGGCCAGAAGATTTGAGAACTAGGTTCCAGTCTATTAGTCGCTTGTCTCTCTAGCACTGTGATTTCACACATCAACAACCAGCACTCAGAAACCTATTTGCAAAGTCTGGCTGACTCCAAGGGAAGTCAATGGACTGAAACTCTGATAGAAAAGAGGCTGAAATCTATTCATACCTATTTCTCTCTCTCTTTTTTCTTTCTATGACCCTTTTAATCCCATACTTCAGAGTGGGGTCGGGGCCACTGAATGGAGCTGAGCATTTACTGGCTGGATGCCCTTCCTGACACCTATGCGGAGTTTGCAGCAGATATTTTTTCTTTGTGCCTGAGAGAGAAACATCTGCCGCAGCCTAGGATCAATCACTCAGCCTTCCGAGTGGGAGGCAAGGGTCTTCACCTCTAGGCTACTGTCCCGCTATCTATTTTTCTCTCTATCCATACCTATTTTTCTCCTTCAATATAAAATGGCCTGGGGTATTAATCAAAGATAGAGAAAAGTGGTGACTAGATAACCTGACAGCAGCTATTAAAAAGAGTTGGAAATAATTTTCGTCTTGCACAAAGTGGCCACAAGAACTCTAAAGAGAGAACAAAGCAAAACAAAACAGTTTATTTATGTGAGACAAGAATCAATGCCATTTAGGAAAAACAAGGAAAAGCAGGATATTCAGCTGAAATTGAAAAAAAGATGCCTCCTCATCAGAATGACTTAGTGTGAAACTGTTTATTAGGAAAAAAGGCACTGAGAAGTTAAAAATAAGAAGTTAGTGAGGCACCGAGGAGTAACAACAAGAGGCAGCAATTGTTTACATAGCTAAATTAGAAATTAGTTTTAAAATCCATGTCAGAAATATCACAATACTGCTCAGAAATACTTGGAAAATTCCCTTTTCTCAAATGAAAATGTTTACCTGTTTCATTAGAGCTTGAACTTAAAAGGTTTACTAACAATTAATTGCCAGTTTTCTGTTGTAAATATTAGCTGTTGTAAATATTAGTAGAACTGGAATAATTTGTCATCTGGTCAGATTTAAAGCTGGAAAATCCAGCTTTGTACTCACAGACATGGTAGAAGAATCAAAATAACAACAGACCAGATGATTCTCGCTTTCAAATATTTACTTGCAGCTAACCATGAATGGAATTTGAGGAAAAGATAGATGCTGGTCAATCTGTAGCTCTTTAAACTGTTCGACCTGTTTACCCTCTATCCCTGTTTTGAATAAAGTTATTATCCCCCACCAAAAAAGAAAACAAAACAAAAACAGATTGTTATTTTACAGGTGTCTTGCCAACAGGAGACCCCAAACTGGATCCTTGTCAAGCCATTACAAATTGCTCCATTACACCCAGTATGTGCCCCTCCTCCCTCCCAACCCTCATCTATGCCTGAAAGTCCCAAAACCTTCCCACTGTCACATTCAAGATTGCCCAGAGGATTACTGAGAAAGATTTATTATCCAGCCCTTTCCTGAAACGCACACCTGCTTGGAGATCATTTTCAGGAAGAAGCAAATTGGAGGAAAATTCTATCTCCCGCTCAAACCCAACAGAAGATAGTACTCCATACGTTATTACAGCCTGACACAAAACAAGGCCCACAATGATGGGCCTAGCTTGCAAATAACAGCTTCCTCACCACCCTGGAAGGTTAAAACATCCATGTAATGCAGGTTTCTGAACCTGGCCGCCTTAGCTAAGTTGGAATGCTACCCTCTCTGCTCATAGCTCTGGGGTCCCAAAAGCTCTGGACTGTCCTTATTTTTTTAAAGCTGATGTGCAGGAACTTGACATTATTATGCCTATTGATGGTAATCAAGCTCTTCAACATAAACCAAAATACCTCTACAAAATTTCAACCATGCCAAAGGACATGGAGAATGGGCACCGTCATGGATCCATGATATATATATTTTAAAGGCAATAGTGTCCTGTACTATTTGAGTCTTCTTCCTCTGTTCATCAGAAGACGGGGGGAAAAAATCTTGAAAGATTTTCTATCCTCTTTTTGGGATTAAGAAAAAGTTCAGCCAGGTCATTTTCTTACTTTAGCAACATGGATGTTAACATATTATGCTGGTTTATGTAGAGTTGAAGTGCCAATATTAGAATAAGCATTTTTATAGATTACAAGGATGTTTGACATTAGCTGATTTTGTCAAGACACAAGTTTAGCACAGAAACAGTAGGGAAATGTTTGCCTGCCACATTCTGCATTGTCTCAGGAACGAAGACTGAGTGCTTAGAATAAAACTCCAAGCATTGGAGAATCTAGAACCTGACTAGTTTATAATGATGGTCTTGTGTATTTCCCACAACTGAAAACTATTAAAAGGATGACTTCTAAAAAGATGTTAATTTGCGATGGGCAGCCAGCCAGCGGCCCAGCTGTATCAAAAGCACCAGGCACTCTCTTCCATGTCTTACCACCCAAGAAAATCCAAGGCAGATTAGACATAGCTGATGGAACTAATTCAGAATTTTGCATTTTGTAAAATTGCAGAAAAATCATGGTTACACTTCTTGTCCCATGAAGTGTTTCATAAAATACCTCCCATTTTAAGCAAGGGGGGTGGGGACACACACATTCTTTTCTTTGCTAGCTGGAGACCTCAGAGTGACCTCACCAGAAGGGATAAGATGAATTTTCTTCCCCAACACATGCTTGTATTTTAGGCAACAGTTTAAGACTGGGAGGGGGAGTTAAACTGGTTCCATTTCTATTCCAGGGCACTCCCACAAATTCAGAATATTGGGGGAGGGATGGGTGACGGCTTTCGTGCAAAATGTAACATCACAGGCCTTCCATTCCCATAGCTACCATTGGTTTTGAACAACATACTAAAAATCTTGCTGCCAAAAATCAACTGTTTGCAGTTGATGGGGGCAAATGAAGTCATCGAATAGCCCATTCCAATTCTACACTCAGCATACATTCGGCCTGAGTGAATGAGATACTAAGAACAAAACTTCGTCAAAAACTGATAAAAATGAACAGGCTCCTGATAATGCAACGAAAGAAATAAATCAGTGGAATAATGGAATATAAAAGCAATGCTTTATATCCAATAAAGCCTGCTTGTTATATGCATGCCTCCTAAAAAGAACTTCAATATGTGGTTTATATACAATTTCCAACCTCTACTTTATCTCCAAGCCTGGCTGCCCAACTAAAGGTCCATGTTGGTTTATTATTGCTCTGGATTTCTGGGTACCTGGTTCCTGTCTGATTTACCTCTTAAATTTAAGGTAGACAATCAGGAAGTCATTCCTATGTCAACAATGGCAATTTACCTTAAATATTCCCCAAGAAATATCTGTGTGCCTCTAGTCCTCCAAATCTGAAACCTTTCATGGAGGCCTAATTCTAGGCTTGCAAGGGGGAAAAAACCCTTCAAAATCCAATATAACTGAAGGTGCAAACAGTACCACCTTTGTACTTCAGATTACACTGTGTCTTTCATAAATAACAAATGACCTAGGCTTTATGATGTGGCTCTCCGGGAATCAGAAACTTAAGCAGAGGGAACTTGACATGTTATCCTGTAATCCAGCGTTTCTCAACCTTGGCAACCTGAAAATGTGTGGCCTTCAATTCCAGGAATTTCCCAGTCAGTATATTGGCTGGGAAACTCTGGAAGCTGAAGTCCACAAATGGTCAAATGGCCAAGGTTGGGATACACTGCTGTAACCAAGAACAGAAATTTGGCCTTTTCTCTAGGGGGTTTCTTGACTGCAGTAGAGTGTTTTCAAATTGAAACAGTACATATAGATTCAAGTGGAACTGGATTATTGGCAGTGATAGCATAGCAAAGGGAAAAATTTATAAACTTGTGTGAGACAAAAAAGGAAACCTAGGGATATTAGAAAGCCTACAGCACCTTTGAAAATACTCCAACATTTTGATCTTCTACTTACCAAGATACTTGGGAAAGATTGACACTTATGAGTATTGATTTGCTCTCCAAACATCCCAGCAAATATAACTTTTATCTTTACTTTTGTTATTCAAAAATATTTGAGTTAATGAAGACCACAGTTCCAGAATAATTAACAGAAGACACCCTTTAAATCTAAGGGTCTATTAACTATGAATAAAACAATCTATGATTTATCTTAGTGTTTTTAATTTCACAGCAGATAAACTGCATCTTGCACAGCCCTTAAAAGTAAGTGAAAATGGACAACTTACTAGGGAATGTTAAAATGAATTTGATATGAATTTGGACTAGAAAACTTATGAGGTCCCTTCCAGCTCTGTGATTCATGATTATGTGATATGGAAATTCATTACTATCTTGGGAAATGCCATAATTTATTAACTATGGAAAATCTATTTAAATAAATACATTTACATTATTCCTTAGTAAAAGCACTAACTAGCTGCTCCCATTGTTCCTTTCTTCCTTCTTCTGATTGGTCGGTCAGTCAGTCAGATGTTTAGACTAAATTTGGCATTTTTATCCATCAATGGAGTCCTTCTCAAGGATCCGAGATAAACAGTTGTTGTTGTTCCTTGATATTAAAGGTATTGTCGCAAGATTAAACTGTTCCAAGTTCCTTTTTGCTATTGACCAATGGGTATTTTGTCAATGCCGAGGGTCTTCAAGGGCTGCTCCAGATGTTTTGGGATAATACCCAAGAAGCCTATTACTATTAATAGTATCTTTGCTTTTTTTTGCCACAGCTGTTTTACTTCTATTTGTAGGTCTTTGTATTTTGTGATCTTTCTTCAGTTCTTTCTCTTCTATTCTGCTATCTCCAGGTATTGCTATCCTGGAGATCCACTATCCAAACTTAGTTGTCTCTATAAACAATTATTAAATTTGGGTGCTATGTGACAGGTGCTTGTCTTTTCAAATTCTTAAGTCTCAGAACACTTTAGCATCTTTATTTTCCATTGTTTTGTCTATTTTTTGTTCCCAATACTTCCTGATAGTTAGAACAATTAATCAGTGGAAGGACATGCCTCCAGAAATTGTGGATGCTCCAACACTGGAGGTTTTAAAGAAGAGATTGGACAAGCATTTGTTTGATATGATATATAAGGTTTCCTGCTTGAGCAGGGGGTTGGAGTAGAAGATCTCTAAGGTCCCTTCCAACTCTGTTATTCCTTGTAGGCAAATGATATTTCTTGCAGATATTCCAATGTACTGTTTTTGCTATTTTGTCATACTGTTATTGGCAACCCACTGTCATGTTTTTTAAGATGTCTCTTCTTGAAGATAATAACAGTAGAAGAGCAGGAGATAATCTGAGATCTATTGATTACGAATATGTATGTTTACCGTATTTTTTGGAGTATAAGACGCTCCAAAGTATAAGACACACCCAGCTTTTGGGGAGGAAAACAAGGGGAAAAAAATCTGGGAAGCAGAGGCAGTTTCCCCCTCCCCCTTGTTTACCGCCCCAGCAGCTCACAACAGCTGATTGGGGCTGTGCTGACTCAGTCTGTGCTGAAACCGAAACTGGTTTCAGCAGAAAGGGGAAAAAAAAATCTGCCTCGGATTTTTTCCCTCCTGTGCTGAAGCCAGTTTCAGTTTCAGCAGCTGATTGTGGAAGACCCCCAATCAGCTATTGTGCGGAGCCAGAGATCCCTGCAGCCTTGCTGAAAACTCGAGGGACAGGTGGAAGGCGGCCATGTGTTCTGCAGCCTGGAACAGGTGAGGGCGAAAATGGCAGGGGCTACATTCGAAGTATAAGACGCACCCTAATTTTAAGCCTCTTTTGGGGGGGGGGGGGCGTGCGTCTTATACTCCGAAAAATACGGTACATCACTATGCATTTCTATACCTGCATCCCTTTCTTCTCCTTTCTGAAATGTATGAATGAGTGTATCTCTTTGTCTTCAGGGGTGCCTCCCACTATTCTTTTGGAAAAGACCCCCTCCTGCACGCATTGTTTAATAAACACTGCAGTGAGCCACAATTATTTGCTTTGGGTTCTGTGTTTTTGATTCCACATTATTATTGACTTTCCCATTAGATGAATAACATTCAAACATTAGAAGCCAGGTTTTTTTAGTCCTTTGAATTAGTTCAGTAGCAAAGAGGCAGTCTTAAGTATTTTGCGTATCAAAATACTGTCTAAAGGCATATGCTTAATCTCTACTATTTAATATATTTGGCCCTCTCATTTTGTGTTTCCAATAACAAAATCACTGCCAGTATTTATTAGTTTGCATTGGCCTTCAACCTATTAGACAGTTAAGAGGATTGACAGTGGGAAAGAGACTGATGTAAAAAGTATGATTTGGACGGGCTCCTTAAGGCTTTTCTCTCGCCACCAAAAGATTGGCCAAACTTGGAGGGACACATTAATTCTGGATGTCTTAATGCTCCTTATTCACCAAGTCTTCTTTTGATGCACAGAATCACCATCATTTTGTTATTTTTTCTAGAGCAATTACCATGGTTAAACCATCATTTGGTGCTGGTGGGAGGAAAGAGAAGGGTGACACAAGGTGAGACACATATGCAGAAGGACTGGGTAAATCTTGGTTGGTTAAAGAAAAGCAGACCATGCTCAAAGTCAGTCTTATGTCTTAAAGAGGCACACATCGGAAGCAAGTTTTACTGTGTTAAAAAATATATTCATTTTTGCAAGTGAAAAAATGGGACTTGATCTGCTGAAAGCATTTAAGGGAGTGGAGGGGGGAAAGGTCTCCTAGTCAGATCCTGTGAAGATGACCTGGAAGTGCCAGGGCAGACAAGGCTGGGCATCTTACACAGGGCAATTTCCAGGGGATTGGGCCCTACATGAATAATAAACTGGCAGCGGTTGAAATAAGCAGAATGAAAAAGGAGGGTTATATTAAAATGAATGTATCGATGAACAGATACGTAGTTTGTGATGAAGTTTCATGTTGTAAGACGTTTATCTTTTATAAAATAAATGGTCCTGCTAGTGAAAATTAAGCTTTACAACCACAAAAAAAAAAAGAGAGAGAGCCTTGAATGGTGCAGCGGGCTAATTACTTTGTAATTAAGTATTCAGCTCCCAGCTGCCTGCAATTTAGCAGTTCGAATCCCACCAGGCTCAAGGTTGACT
>JANHJO010006236.1:153134-180131 GCA_032468235.1 Pseudoxyrhopus heterurus | reverse complement strand
TGCTGACTCTGTAAACCACTTAGAGAGGGCTGTAAAGCACTGTGAAGCAGTATATATGTCTAAGTGCTATTGCTATTGATATTCAGCAACATGTCTAGGACCACAGTTTTTCACTCCTACCCTACTGAATTTCAACTATTTTTTAAAAAAAAAACAAGGAAACATGTTCTTTTGTTGTTTTACCTTTCTGGCTTTCCACAACTTTTAAGCTCCATGCTTTCTGCATTTGCTCCAGTAAACACAACACCAACCCTAAAAATTCAAACGAAAGTGAACGAAGGGAATAGCCTTATGGAAATTAAAAACAATGTCTTAAGATAGAAAAGTAACATTGCACACCATTACCCATGCATAGCTTTTAAATGCTTTTGGAAAGAATCTTAAATAATTGTTTCATGAATGTGCTTTTAGATTTCATAATAGACTCCTGTTTAAGGATGGTTGAACTTAACAGTAACGAGATGTATTACAGCCAGTGAATTTAATCAAAAATTAAATAAATTTTGAAACTGACATCTAGACTCCAATTTTTGCTAATCTCTATGCAGCTATACTAAAGAACAAGAATTAAAATGCATGCCGTATAGATTTAGTTATGTTAGGAGAAGGAACAAGATTACACTAGTGCTGCAGCGCAAAATCCCCACCGCTCTGCGCTTTGCAGGTCTTGCTATGGCCAGCTGATGTTTGCCATCTTCTTCCTGCTGCTGACAAGGCACACTAAGGTCTGTCCCTATGCAAGGCAAGTGCTGGAAATGCTAGGCCTTCTTCCAGAAGCCACACACACTCAATTCTCCAAATTACAGGCGCCCTCCTTGTAATGCTTTGGAAAGCATTGGAAGTTTTCTGAAGGCTTTCCGAAGCATTGGAGAAGGTGTGGCCTTCTTGCAAGGTTTCAGCCTCCTGAAGCATGACAAAAAACAGTATGCACAATTTTGGGGGCTTTCTCTCAAGAACTGTACAAGTTGATGTCAGGTAGGTGTCTGCTATGGATCCCTTATTTGGATTTCTACACTAAACAGGGAGTCTGTGGTTTAAATGGCATTCTCGTTTTTGACATTTCTACATCCCTTCTGATTTTCAATCATGTCAATCAATGATTCTCAATCAGTAAATCACGCTGGGAATGATCAGTGGAAAAAGGAGAAAGGGCCGCCCTAGCATCTTCTGGTTGGACACTATAAAAGATGATGCTGGGATGCTCACCGAGCATCTGAATGAGGAGGTGCGAGTCACAGGGACATAGAGAATGCTGATTCATAGAGTGGCCAAAGGACGGACACGACTGATTGGCTGACAGTGATGTCTGATTCTCAAGGGCCTGAAATTCTGCAATACTTTGGCTGCAGTTCTGTTGAGACTCATCAGTTAAATTTACTAAATGGACGAGAGGAGAGTAACTCTAGCAGAGGGCCCAGAAATAATAAGTTTGGTATGATGGCTTTTACTTTACTAACCAACCATAGTTGTGTTACAAACACCAATGCAATTACTCCTGGTAATTCATCCCTGGTATTCTAGAAGTCATACAAGAGCATATCTGGTAAAGAGTTAAAGAAAGGCTGGACAGACAAAGACTTATCCATTTATAATGCCTTATAATCCTTACCTGCGAGCAGCTTCAACTAAAGCTTTTTCATCTGGGGACGAGGCGTAGTACTCCAATTCAGATGGCAGGCCATTGCTACGCCACGGGCTGTCACAAATGCCATCAGTTTGGTCATTATTAATCTGCACTGTATGACAGAGACAAAGAGCTTTCAGGAAGAGTTCTTCCTCATGTGTCTGTTAAAAAAAATTAAAGACAAAACACTGCGATGAATCTGGTTTATTAATTTTATCTTTCTCCTATGAAGAAACGTCTACCAGCTATGATTAGCCACAAGAATGTAAGCCTGTGTATTTCCATAGTGAACATCTGACCTATCGTAGCTGGAGGACTGTTCAGTGCTTTGGACAGTACTGTGTGTTGTTGTTTTTTAGTTAAGAGAAAACAACAACGACACACAATACTGTCCAAAGCACTGAACAAGGTCTTACAGTGTTTTATGAAATCTCTGGACAAGGTTTTTTACATATTTCATGAATGGTCCTATCTACAAGTTTATTAAAATAATTATTTTTTTATTAACAATTAAAAATCTACAGATAGTCCTCAACTTATGAAGGTAACTGAGCCCGCAGCTTCAGTCATAAGTTGTGACGATCAAAAAGCAGGTCATTACATGTCTGTGCCCGATTTTACAAGCTGTTTTTTTTGTGTGTGTTCCAGTCGTTAAGCAAATGTGGTGGTTGTAAGCAAATGCAACAGTTGTAAGGTGAATCCATTGTTCGCTATAGGGAATTTGGGAAATAAATGCCAGTTTCTGGAAAAACGTTGTAAACTGTGGGACATTGCAAATGACTAAATGTGGATTGGTTACTAAATATCCCAATGTGGTCATTTGACAATGAGGGAGGGGAGGGGAGGTGGATGGTGGAACTTCAAATTCAATTTGTAAGTTCCTTTTTTAGGGTCTGTTGTAACTTTGCTGATGAGTCAAGGACTACTTGTATATAGACAAGCTACCAGGTGTTTTCTATTATTTCATGCAGAATCTAAACATGGGTTTTATATAATGAATATGTTATTGTACATATAGATATTACGTACAGTATGTAGGAAGTCTAGTTTGTCAAACCTCTTTCTTCTTCATTTTATAATCCAAGAGACAGAATTAGAAGTACCCAATCGCACATAATCTTCCCAGCCATAGGAGTTTTAATGTAATAAGTTTAAATTTTGAATATGTTTTATTTTAATTCCATTAAAAGGTATTACAGTAGAACCTCGATTCGTGACCACAATCCGTTCCCGGACTGTGGTCACAATCCAATTTGGTTGCATTTTGAAGCGACACTATCTATGCATGCGCAGACAATTCTGCACATGCGTGGAAGCAAAAACGGTGCGGAAAGGAATCTTTCCACGCCGTTTTTGTTCACCAACTGAGTTTTGAGTCGTGAACTGATTCAAAACTCAGTTGGATTTTCTGGTCGGGAACTGAATCGGTCACGAACGGAAGCGTTTGCGAACCGAGGTTCCACTGTATTAGATACAGCCAGGCAAGATAAAATTTGTATTTTTTTTATTATTAAATTCATATCCTGCCTTTATTTTGTGCATCTTAAAGCAGCGTACATAATTCTCCCACCTGCTGGTCAAAAGATTAAATAGTTCTCCTACTTCAAGATCAGTCTGAATTCTTTTCCTCAAAATATAGAGGCTTCAGTTAGAAGAGTATTAATAATGTATTACTCTAACTGTGCTAAATCTGCATTAGAACTGCTGCCATTACATTCTGAATTTGACAGTATAAACACATTTTAAAAAAATAACTGTTGGAGATGGAATTTGAAAGTAGTTCTTTTGGATAATTAATACATTATACTCAAGCGGTAATAAGGATCAATGGATTGAATGCAAGGGTTTCAAATATAGGATTCCAAACACAGATGTTGACTCTCAATTAGCACAGAACATTAGGAAAAATACAAAAAAATGGATCATTATGCAATCGATCTCTTTGCAAACAATATACTAATTTTTCTTAGAAACCTAAATATTAACAGATCTTAAGTGTCAGTGTTCCAAGTAACAACCTCCTTCCCAGCTGACACTTAGTTGCAGTCAGAATTAAAGGGTTAATTTCATACAATGGAAAGTTTAGAAGTTGCTTTTGAAAAACACTCATAAAATGAACTTCAAGAAGGATCCAAACTTTAGGCTATAGAAATTAATTTTAGAAAGAACTTACAAGACTGGGCTGTACTCCATCTGGAAAGTCTTCTATCAATCCCTCGGGAACTAATCTGCCATTGATTTCTTGGTATTTGAGGCCATTAATAGAACATTCCCGAAACTGCATCACATTTTCTGTTAATGTGCCAGTTTTATCTGTAAATACATACTCCACCTACAAGAAGTTAAGAAGTTATGTCAGTCAAATAAATGTAAGAGTTAAAAAAAGTCAGCAAATCTCCTTCACACCCACTAGTGCAGGGGTGTCAAACTCAAGGCCCGGGGAGCCGGATGCAGCCCTCGGGGTGCTTAGATCTGGCCCGCAGGGCTGCCCTGGGAACAGCGAGGGACTGGCCTGTGGTGCCTCTGCCAGCAAAAAAAGAGCACGGGAGGGCTGCGTGCGGCCGTCCCAAGCTCCGTGTTTGGTGGCAGAGGGTTGCAGGAGGCCGTTGCAGCTGAAAACAGGAGCTCAGGAGCCTGTTTTTCACTGGCAGAGCTACCTCGGTGCCCGTGACATGAGTGATGTTGACCTGGCCAGGCCTACCCTGGCCATACCCACCGCCCCCCCCCCCAAGATCAAACACAACCCTGATGCGGTCCTCAATGAAATCGAGTTTTGATACTCCTGCACTAGTGGGACATTCATATGGTCTGCAGATGCTGAACACTGCACTCAGTTCAGACTTGTGCACATCTATTGTGCTTATCTGAAATAGGTGTAATGGGTTTATTTATACGTACATGGAAAATAAGTATTAAACGATCTTTTCTAATAATTACACGATGTACCCTACAGGGCAGCAGTGCTCATTTAAAATCTTAGATTGTGGTCCGCTGCTTGACCGCTTCCAAATTACAACTTTTAGTGAGACAAAAAATTATAAAATATATAGGGAATAGTAACTGTGTGAAAGAACAACTAGGAATTTAACCACTTTTGATTAATTAAATCAAATCTAGTTCCTCTTGTTTCAAACACTATTTTGAATTATTTTATACCTGTCCCAGTTCTTCATTCAGGTCTGACGTATTTACTTGAGCTTTTTCATTTGTTTCTTCATGATAGAGATCAAGGTCCCAACCGATAAAAAAAGACCCAAGAAATTTCTGCATCTCCACAGTCACATAAAGTGAAATGGGTATAATGAAGTTGTAAAGTACCAGGAAAGCAAGAAAATCTGAAATGAACCTCAAGATCTAAAAGAAGAAACAGTATTATTAAACTAAAAAATAAAGCATTGGAGGACAAGATTATAACAAATACTATCAAAATACAATTATGTAGAACAGTGATATTGATATAGTGAGGGCATATTCTGTAATAGTCCAACTACAGGTAGTCCTTGACTTACAACCATAACTGAGCCAAGAATTGGTGTGCTGGTCATTAAGTAGGTCATCCTGTGACTGACCCAATTTACAACTTTTTATGGGAGTTAAACAAGTCACCATGGTTGTTAAACAAATCAACCGTCATTATGCAAATGCCATGGTTATTAAACTGGAAGTAAACGCTGGTTATGGCAAAGACCGTAAATCACAATAATGTATCTTTGGGATACTACAAACTGTCATAAATGTGGGCTGGTTGCCCAACGCCCAAAATGCAATAATCATGTGATTATGGGGGAAGAGATGGCTACCAAAATTTCAAATCCGGGTCGTATGTACTTTTGAGTCTGCTGTAACTTTGAAACGTGCTGAATGCTTGGTTGTAAGTCAAGGACTACCTGTATGTCATCTAAGAACTACCAACCCAAAGTTATGTTTCTTCCAAAAGTAGTGACTTTTTTTGTTTGTGATTAAATAAGTTTAACCCGGAAGAGGGATCTTATCCCGTATTAGTTATACTTCTGTCTCATCCCTTTTCCACAGAGCTCAAATTACTACAGGTAGTCCTAGACTTAATAATAGTTCATTTAGTCACCATTCAAAGTTATAATGGCACTGAAAAAACTGACTTATGACCATTTTTCACACTTATGACTGTAGCAGCATTCCCCATGATCACGTAATCAAAATTCAGACACTTGGTCACTGACGGTTGTAGTGTCCTGGGGTCATGTGATCACCTTTTGTAACCTTCTGACAAGCAAAGTCAATGGGGAAGCCGGATTCACTTAACAACCATGTTACTAACTGAACAAGAGCAATGACACTTAACAATTGTGACAAGAAATGTTGTAAAATGAGACAAAACTCACTTAACAAATGTCTTACTTAGCAACAGAACGTTTGGGCTCAATGTGGTCGTAAGTCGAGGGCTACCTGTATATAAAAATCACTTGTTCCATTGGCCTTTGTTGGCAAATGGTGTTATAGCTGAAGGGAGACACAGAGGCCTTAATCATAGTTATCAGTCCAAGAGTGGATTCAGATAACATACTAAATCTAATCTCAGTTTGACCTAATGTGACATGTGAAGGAATCTACTTTCTCCTCTAAGACTGCCGGTTACTATATAAAGATGGGTTTTCTTTGCTGTGTAGAAGTATTATTTCCTCTTCTTGCTTGGCACGAGAACGTAAGAAACAACTTCTAACCATGTGAGTTTTTTTAACAACATCCCTTTAAGTAGATGAGTAAGTCACGATTGTCAATATTATCAGCTACAATAATGGAGCAAGAAATTAACCGAAGCTAATTCTTGTTTCTCTTTAGTTATTTTTATTACTCAAATTGAAACTTTCACATCATGTTATCGAAACAGGGAAAAACGGCTCAATTGGGCATATCATTTACATTTTACCTTACTGCTGTTTCTTTCATGATCAGTTTTCTGGTTATACCAAGGTTCATTCCACTTCTCTTCAGACTGCCAGACATACTTCAATATTGTACTTAAGATAGCTTCACCAAGGAGAATTATTAGATAGATAATCAAAAAAGAATTCATAGACCTGGAGGGCAAAAGTGAGAGACGATTTCATAACAAAAAGCCACTGAATTAAAACTGTCCTGTGGGGGTAAAAATTAGATGAGCATTGAAGACAAAAGAAGCTCTGGACAATTCAGAGATATTTGCACATTACTACAAAAAACTACAGCAACAATAATTCTAACAATCTTTGTGTTTTATTCGGCCAACTTGAACTTTGCATATGGGGGAGGGTGGAAATACTAAAAAAGGAAATGTTTCATGGAATCATAAGGTTGGAGATGACATTAGAGGTCATCTGGTTCAAATCCCTGCCCATCCTGGACTGATGGTTGTCCAGTCTTTTCTTGAAAACCATCAGCTCTTTTTTTTTTTTGTCTAATCCTTTGGTTGCAAAAAGAAGGGAAAAAAGTTTTTCTCTATTAAAGGCAGAAGATGGAAAATCACTAGAAGTTTCTTGCTTCAAGGCATGGTAGGACAAGATTTGGGGAAAAGATACAGGCTGGTTCATTAGAAGTGAAGCAAAGTAAAACACTCCAGGGAAACCGATATGTAGAATGGCTTCAATATCGCCAGGGCTGTGTTTTGTCGTACTTTGATGACCTATCAGATTATTTCTCAAAAAAAAAAAAAAAAACTATCAGAAGTTTAGGGTTTAGTTTGACTACATCCCATTTCACAAGGTGATTTATTTCCAAGTTCTCTTGAAGAACGAAGTCCATATTCAATACGTTCTGAAAGTCCATATTCAATAATTCTGAAAGCAAATATTAATTTCTCCAAAGTAGAACAGGTGAACATTTATTAGCCTGATAATAAATACTTATCAAATGGTTCAAGCAATAGAGATGTTCAAAAAATGTTTTTAAAACACGTTCTTTTGTTTTTTAACACGTTTTTTTGTTTTTTAACTTAGTGTATTTTGTATTTTTTGGCTTTTAAAATTATTGTTGGTATTCTACCGTGCTAGTCTATGACCATAATAAATATCTGAACTGTTCCCTTGCGTGCTACCCCTTACTCCGAATTCATTTTACAGTTTAAATTAATACATTAATCTTTAACGGAGTAAAATACTGCCAACCACGTACTTCTCTACTGCTGATCGTTTCTGTGATTTGCTCTTATAATTTAATGCCATCTTTGTCTCCATTCCTGTATACACAGCAACACCTATAAAAAAAGTAAAAGAACATTCAGCATGGCAATAGGACTGTGTAATACTTGAGGCTCATTCTCTTCCCTTCCTTTTGAGAAGACAGACACAGAAGGGTTCCTTCAATTTCTGGCTGGTCACTCTTTTGGGTTTCCAAATCCACTCTATGATTGCAGTGACGGGATTTTTTTTATTCACGCTGTGATTTTTTTAAAGTGATTATAGTTTTTTTCAGATTTTTAAATTGGAAAGATATTCTAACCAAATCAAGTGGACCAGGAGGCAACAGATAAAAACTTTTACAGCAGAAAGCTTAAGTGGTGCAGATTCCTGGAATAGAGGGATTGAAAGCACTAATAGGACTTACAAAGGTGAAAGTAAGACAGACATAGAATCCAGGTTTTTCTGGTTGCACCAGAATCAATTACAATTAGTCCTCCACTTACAACCACAATTGAGCCCAAATTTTATGTTGCTAACTGAGAAATTTGTTAAGTGAGTTTTACCCCATTTTGCAACTTTTCTTGCCACATTTGTTAAGCGAATCATTGCAGTTGTTAAGTTAGTATCACGGTTGTTAAGTGAGTCTGGCATCCCCACTGACTTTGCTTGTCAAAAGGTTGCAACAGGGGATTATGTGACCCCGGGACACTGCACAAGTCATAAATATGAGTCAGTTGCCAAGAGTTTAAATGTTGATCATGTGACCATGGGGATGCTTCAATGGTCGTAAGTATTAAAAACGGTAATAAGTCACTTTTTTTCAATGCCGTTATAACTTTGGTCACTAAATGAACTGTTGCAAGTTGGGGACTACCTGTATTCCTTGGTACAAGTTATTACAATCAACATGACACTCTTCCTCTTAATTAGGAAAAGTGTCCTAACCTGGATGATATGCCAGCGGTAGCTACTCTAACAGGATGCTATGCAATTTCATCCATTCAAGAAATATTAACCTAGTTAGTGAAACTTTTATGTCACACACCAAAAATTTCTTTAGTGTTTTTCAACCTTGCTCCACGAAGCAGAAGACTTTCGGATCCCAGTGGTCTGCAAAAGAAAAATCATTGTTTGTTCACATTGTTGGTTAAAGTGACAGTCCCTCTTTCTCAGGCCTGGGAAGAAGGCTATGGCAAATCACTTCTGAAAATCTGGCCAAAAAAACTGCAGGGACTAGTCCAGGCAAATCATCAGGCACACACACTGACTTACACACCCACACCCACCCCCCGAGCAGGGCAGTTTGAAATAGCCATGAATTCTGGGAGTTGAAGTCCACAAGTCATAGAGGGGTCATAGTTCCCCACCTCTGCTCTAGGATAAAGAGTGAATAATTTTGTATTTGGGAATCAAAATAGTTTTGATCTAACTACCCCTCAATTCCCTAGAATGTAGAGTTTTTATTGGGCCTATCAGTAGGCAACTTCCTAAAAAGGAAGAGATAAATTCATAGAATGGTATCATTGACACCTAATTAATCTACACGTATAGTCCGGAGACACCGTGAACAGCATGTCACGTAATGACCATCTCATTCTATTTGTGAACTTCATTGGGGCATCACCTGGTCATGAGCTACAACAGATGCTATACCAGTCCTTTCTTTCGGTCCAGTAAGGATCTCAAGGTTGTTGTTTTTTTAATTTTGTTGTGCTATCTAAGAAGTATACATTGAAAGTAAACAACCACAACCAAAGTTAAATATTTTACACGTCATTAAAAATTTCCTTTAGCATTTCAGGATATTTGATATTGTTTGTTATTCATGCTGCTCAGCTACTTGCGCATGGCTGTTTTCACAACTCCTTCTCCAAGGAGTTCTGGATTCATCTGAATGGGCCACTTAAGAACAACTCCCTCATCCATAAGCAAACAATACTTGAATTCCCCCTTATTGAAACGATACTTGATTTATGAAATGCTTTGTTGTCCTTGGTGATAATTTCAACTCCACCTTGTTTCTCTTAAGGTTTTCTGAGATGACTACAGAACGTCTGACCAGCAATAATTCTTACAATATTTATACAGATGTTTACAAAGGGTTCTGAGGGTCAGTGAGAAAAGACCCTGAATCAAATAAAATTGTCTGCCATGCTGATCCAATGTTAAATTTTAAGACAAACCTATTGGGCACCATTTATCTATTGTGGCTTGAAATGTCTATGTAATTATTAGAAGAAATAGCAAGTTTAACATGTACATAGAGCCTGAACTGGTCTATACCAATCCAGAATGTACTGTTAGAAAGAAAACTAGTTTTTACTGTTATTTTAATATAACAAAACAACAATAACTAGCTGTATGAATGAGTCCAAACTGGTCAAACTAGTAATTGGCAGTCCACAGCATCACTCAAACCAGGAAGGAAAAATAGCTTGTAACCATAAATTACAATAACTTGCAATAGATTGTATTTCTCCTAGTTTAAGATATTTCCACTACAACTTATTATTTATGCAGAAGCAGTTCTTTAAAAGCATTCTAGCAAAAAAAAAACACCAAAAAACAAGATCAACAGAACAGGGCAACAAAAAACAAGTAAGCAGAAGGATCACAAAAGTAGTGTACGAACATCTGGTCAGTGTGCTTAATCTTCCCTGTGCCTGATGCATACAAATGCATTTTATTTTGTTTTATTTACAGAGGTTAGATTGCCTGGATATAGAATTGGTCACAAATCACATTCACCGAGAATGAAGGCATTTGGCTTACCGCACTATTTCCTCAATTTGATGACTTATGGTTATACGCCCAACAAATCTGCAAAATAATATGAATGTGTTATGATAATTAAAAAATAAATAAATAAAAGGAAACGTTAATTTTTCAATATGCCATTAAACCTTGACTATAGCAGCATAGGAAATGAGTTAAAGAAACTGACCTGGTTTGCATGTAATGGTAAGCCCAATTCCTGGCATGCCATGATCAACAAAGCCAGGAATCTGAAGCCAAGAACAAACCAGGAAGCAACAATCAGAAATCCCAGTTCAGACATAGTGCTAAACAAACCACAAGTGGAGGCTTCCTGGTTAGCTTAATTCAAAGCCACATTCTTTAACTTTCTCCCATTTCAATACAAGAGTTTAACATAGGATCTTTCCTTATGTTTAGCTATAAAATAATATAGGTAGTCTCTCGATTGTGCCCAAAATTTCTGTTGCTAAGCAAGACAGTTAAGAGAGTTTTGCCATTTTTACAACCTTTCTTGCCACAGTTGTTAAGCGAATCACTGCAGTGGTTAAATTAGTGACACAGTTGTTAAGTGAATTGACTTTGCTTGTCAAAAAGTCACAAAAGGTGATCAAAATGACCAAGGAAACCTGCAACTGTCATAAATCTGAGCATCCAAATTTTGATCACGTGATCATGGGGATGCTGCAGTGGTTGTAAGTTTGAAAAATGGTCCTAAGTCACTTTTTTCAGTGTCATTGTAACTTCGAATGGTCACTAAGTGAAAGGTTCTAAGTCGAGGACTACCTGTAACAATTTTTCTACAGCAAATCTGCATTGTCTTGGAGAGCTGTTGGCAGAACTCTCTGTGTCAGGATGACAGGGAATCAAATGCTTCATCCTGGTTTTTTTTTTTTTAACTAGGAAATGGGGAGTGAACATTGGGAGAATTTTCCAAACTCAGGGAAGCTCCCAAATGAAATTAACAGAGCATTCCCAATAGGTCATGCCCTTGTTTTCTCTAAGTCACATAGGCATTTATATTCATGACTCCATCACAAGAACTTCCAGAGCAGTTTTGGCCTAATTTTTAATAGCCATAACTTCCTTTTCCAAATTCTTAAAAAAAGAGAGGCAGTAATAAAAAACAGAAACCTGTAAAGATCTGCTTCTGGTTGCTGGCATTCAATAACAGCTACAAGTTTGTCCAGATTGGCAACTGACTGCAACACAGCAGTTTCTGGGACTGCAATGTGTGTCTAAAAGAAAAAGGGAAAAAGCAATGATTTGAGAAGTCTTGGTTAATGTATCCCACAAAGGCCCAATATCCAGTTTAAAAAAATCCCTTATGAGCTCTTAACACTGTATTCCTAATTTGCCTGTAAGCTGTCAGTCTTATAAAAAATGCTGAGTAAAAACAAGCCACGATTTGGTAAACTGGTCATCTGTCAATAGGAAAATGATACATTTCTTCCATCTGGTGTTATGTTCATAAATTTCGGTCCTGACAAAATGATATGTGAGCTTTCTTTGTTCATCCTAATGAGTACAAGACACGATGATCACATGACGATCATCACCTGACAAATAGTAGGGGAAAAAACCCCAGATCATAAATTGGATGGAGCTCTGTATTCTTGTAGAATGTTTACTAAAAAGGGGGAAATAGTTGGAGAAATATTAAGATATACAAATGCCTGTAAAAAAAGATTGTGGGTAGTATGTAGTCTGTTACAAGAAATAAATAGTTGAAATAAATAACTAATGAGAAAGAAATACATTAAGGTGGGGACTGGTCACCTAGAAAGAATTACGGTAATGGGCATTAAATGCCAAGACAAATAAAGAAATGAAGCATGAATGTCTTTAACAGGAAAGGAAAAAAAGCTCCTATTGCTGGCTATTTTGGACTGGTATATAAACCTTTCAGATTCAAAATACCTTAAACTATAATGACCCATTTTGAACTCAACATTTGTTTACTTAAATAGAAACAGGTATTTCAAGCTCAAATATTTTAAATTTGAAACATTTTGTGTACCTTGTTATACCAGTTGACAAAATAAGACAAAGATTGGGCAAACTAGAGGAAAATAACATAGAAAACAGAAAGTATTTGTTCTTAAAGAGCTTTCTAGCATATCCATATTCTTTTTTGTTTACATTAGCCACTTCCTGATAATCAGAAGTAACTACATTACATTCCAATTAATCATATTAACTGTGCCTAAGGAACTCGCTCTTATATTTTTCCTTAAATTCGTAACAATGAATACAGCCATAACAACACGGCCTTTGGCTATAAAAAAAACCCTAAAGCTTTGATATGAACCCAACAAAATTCAAAAGAAACTTAACACTCTTTTCTACATCAACGTAATACCCTAGCCACAATTTCAAAAAAAAAAAACAATTAATCCATTTTAACAGTATGAACGCAAACCTTAAGATTAGTTTCTCCATCCAAACTTGCAGTCGTAACATAGCAACAGCCAAGTTCTCTATCAGAGGACAGAAGTACGAGATCAGCAGGGAAAGTTTCATCTTTGGCTACTCTCACAATATCTCCTACCTGGGGAGACGGAAGAAGGCATGGAAAAACTGATTAGCAAAATTACTGGATTAAAATAGTCCATCGAAACGTTATTCAGTCTAATTAAATTCTATGTAAAACTGAATACATAGCCATGACTGTTTTGTTTCAACCCCACAGTTACAGAAGGCAGACCCACCTTTTACGTGAGTAAGACACATACCCGAATGTTCTTTGATCTTGTTTTTACAAGGCCACCACTACGAACAACATACACTGGAGCTCCATTCACTTCATTGTCTGCTTTGTGTCGTAGCCAATCTTCATAACCCTGAAAAGATCAAAGGAAGTCACTAATATATCTTGCCTGCTCCTTGGCTGCCATCTCAAATTTTATCAGAGGATCAATCTAGGGCCTACAAAAATGGAATCCATGCAGCTCATTTTTCCCAACCGCTTGCCCTTGAAAAACTCTGGACTACAGTCTCCACATTCCTTAATGGGTCATACTGACTGAAACTACAACTCTTATCAGCTCCAAAAACTTGGTAGGGATCAGGCTGGGGGTGATGGAGCCAAGGCAAAGTAGACAATCGGCTTCCAATATGATATTCGTGCCACTTTAAGTGAGGGAGATGACAAGCTATATGTCTTTTTTGAAAACATATGTAGTAAGAGTGATAAATTCAAGCAAGCATGCTAAAGGCAATTGTGCTGTGTAATCGGGGTTATGTTACAGAGAGGTTTCCAAAATAGATAAAGGTTGCCTGCGAAGTCTTGCACGCATACCTCAAGAAAACGCATGAGAAATGAGGAAAAAAATGCAATTGCATGGTCGTTCCTACTCAGATGGGAGTTGGGAGGCATATTCATTTAATAAAGTATGATTGGTTGCAGAGTCAGCCAGATATGGCATTTTTGTTCACCTATTAAGTCTTTCCCAATGACCTGAGACAGGTAGATGTTGTTTGATGATATTAAAGGAACTGTTACAGGATATAAGCTGTTCCAAGTAAAGTTGCCTTTTGCAATTGACTGATAGTGATTTTTATCAATGCTGATGGTGTTCAAGCGATGTTCCAGATATTTTGGAATTGTACCCAGGGCACCTATTACCATTGGTACTACCTTTGCTATCTTTTGCCACAGTTTCTATTTTCAGATCTTTATATTTCATGATTTTTCTCTAGTTCTTTCTCTTCTATTCTGCTGCCTTCAGGTCTTGTGATGTTCACTCGCCAGATTTTTTGGCTTTCTCATCAACAATTGTTAAGTCTGGGGCATTGTGTGGCAGATGCTTGAATTCTTAAGTCCCAGAGCACTTTAGCTTCTTCATTGTAGATTACTTTGTCTATTTTGTGGTCCCACCCATTCTTGCTAGTGGGCTAAGTAATAAAAAATGAACTAAAGAGCTCTGAAAGCCTTTAGAATTCAAACAGATAAATGCCGGCCACTCAACATATAAATTATGGTTGGTCAGACAGTCAGCCAGATGTTTAGGCTGGATTTAGCATTTTTGCCTACTTATCAGTCCTTTCCAAGGTCATATTTATAGAATGTTATGTTTATATAGGACACAGTCTTGATAAAAGTAACAAAACAGAATTTGAACAGCTATAAAGAATGATAGGTAAAACTGAATGCTGGATGAAGGTAATTTCATTTGAAGCAGACAGTGGAGGTTATACAGTAAGTAAGAGCCATCCTGTCCGGCTTCAATATATTATACAGATTAGTTTTGAATTGCTGAAATGTTCTTTAAATAAATAAGTGAATAAATCTGTTCTATCCACAGGTATTATGGAAGCACTGGGGGAAAATCAGGACCCATCAACTTCCAGGAGTCAGAATACTGTGAGGAATCTCTAGAAACAATTGAATAATGCAATTTTTAGAAGACTCCTTTGCAACACCTCATTCCTTTAAGACAGCAGGAAAAATGGTATTCATAATACAAACTGAGATATCAATCTCCACAACTATTATTATGTGTCATTACTATCCACTGAAGGCTTTTATTGTGGATCACGGAAACATAAAAAAACAATCCCAGGCAAAAACATGTTTTGTGTTTTGACTCCTAACACTAAAATGTATTTTCTTATTTCAACTCATGCTCAAACCCTTACAGAACACTGTTACATTTCAATGCAAGAAAAATGGAATAGCAATGATTTAAGGTGCAAGGTATCTTTAGGGACAAAATATTTAAGTTACCTCCTTCGTATCACAGTTGGACCAAAAAGGTGAAAGGTACCGCCCAATAGCCATATGATACTTAACTAATTAATATATAAATATTCATATTTAAAATGCAAAACAGTAGCATCAGACATTGTTCTGTACAAAAAGATTCCACTAAAACACATTCTCACATCAAGGTCCCTTTTTCTGTACAATATTTCAGACTGCCTAGTGTTTTGGAACCATGCCTTGCCTTCGCTGGCTTGGCTTCTGAAGAAATACACCATGTGCTGATATCGCTAAACACATTAGCACATTGTGAGCTAACATTGATGGCCCATTTTTAATTGCAGTTCTGTATTGAACATAATGTCTATGTCTGTGTTAAGCAACTTACCTCCCCCCAAAAAGCACATTTTCTTACCTGTTTTATGGCTGTCACAGTTATAACAAAAAACAATGGCAATCCACTAGTAATTGGACTAGTAGGAGTATCTATCATAAGCTGGAAAACAGACAGAAAGAATATGCATATGAGTCAAATTTTGGAAAATCTATGTTTACATTTGTATATTATATTCAGAAAACTATAAATAATGGTTTGTGGTTGCTACTATAACACCGCACACTGTATATACTACAGTATTTTATTATTCTTTGGAAATGGTTTGCGGCTTCCAAAAATTACCAAAGCCAGCAAAATGTTAGTGGATAGACTTTTGATGTTATTTATTTATATTGTATGGTTTAACAGAATACAGGATTAATCATATATTTTTGGTACTCAGGCTGCTGCTTCTTGTTGGGAGATGCTTGTGAGTCCAGCAGCCAGAATGTGTACTGGCCGCCTTGTGATGTGATAAAACCTGTTGGAGTCCTCAACTTATGACCATACCTGAGTCGAGAATTATGGCTCTAAGTCATGCCATTCGTTAAGTGTGTCATCACCACATGACTGTGACCCATTTTATCATTTTTAACGGTCGTTAAGTGAACCCATCTTAGCTGGAAATGGGATTATCTGGCACTAAATATAAATCACGATCGCGTGACACTGCAAACCATCCTAATTGGGGGCTGGTTGCCAAGTACCCAAAATGCAAACACATGACCTCAGGGTGTATGTGTGTGTCTGCAGCCAGTGGAACTTTGAAACTGGTTATAAGTACCTTTTTTGGAGAGTCCGTGATAACTTCAACGGTTGCTAAGAAACCAGTTATAAATGAAGGACTACCTATAAAGGACTTTAATGGCATTTGGAAAGCAGCCAGATTCTCACTGATTTTAAAATGGCCCCAAAAAACTGAAAATGAAGTTGGCAAAAAATTCGCTTCTATATTTGCCAGATTAAAAGATGCTTGTGGGCAATCACACAATGTGTTGTCAATAATGAAAGATACAGACTGCGCTAAGAATTGTTACGGGATAGCTTGTGGTGGAAGTTCAGCTGCAAGATCTTGGTTAAACACGCAGTGAGAACACTGCAGTTCAAAGTAGAAATGGAAGAAGACTTTGTGTGCACTGTGGCAAAACACAGACCTCTTGCATATGGACCAATCCTAAGGGGGGGAACGTATTCTATTAGGCAGCAGCTCTAAAGCCCAGTCTCGCCAATCAGTCAATCAATCAATCACATGTATATGGCAATCTATCTTATAGAAAATGATTCTGGGTGACATACAACAGCCCAATAAAAGTGTAGATTTACAAAACAATCATTACCTCAAATAATTAAAATAATTTAAAAAATTAATAAAAAACCATAAAGAGGAAACGAAAAAAGAAAATAACAGAGGGATGTCAATAATAACAGTGTCACCTCATGAGGTCACCCGTTCCTTGGGGTCCTGATTGCTGCTGCCATAATCAGGTCTTGAGGGACCTTTGAATGCTCAGAAGTGATGAGGTTTTCCCTCTCAGTATAAACAGGATAGGGATTTTGAAGAGGATGCGTGCATTATATTCCAAGCATGAGCAATAGATTCAAGTTCCACAGGGCTTAACTTGAAACATGTTTATTGTGATCATACTGCAAAAACAGACATCACAGTCTGTTCTACTCTTGTGCTGTGTTAGCTGAGGCAAAAGAAGGAAACCCCCCCCCCCAATGCTACTCTGTTTCTATTATTTGCCTGCTGTCAAATGTAAAGCCTCTTCCTGCAAGGAACACAGCATGAATCCAAGAAAAAACAAATAAATATAATTGCAGAGAATTAAGCTAATATCAGTCTCAGAGATTTACTTCCTACGAGGATAATTGACCATGCATACTGTAAAGTCAAAAGCGTAACATTTTTTTTGCAAAAAATTAAGATGTTTTCGTTAACCAAAGAAATGCTAAACTAAATAAAGTTACGTAATTAAAAAAAATTAGGTATGAATCCACTTTTAGAGAAGGCAGATGTGCAAAATAGGAATTGAGTGGCTTTGTCCTTTTTAATTTAATTTAATATCATCTGGTTGTTTCACTGCTTTTTCTTTTTCATCTGAAGGAGGCCTTGTTGCTTTTACCATGTTTTGTCAACTTCAGGCCATTCTGACTTTACTTTTTCTGAAATCATCTCTACCATTTCCAGATATCACTTCTCTTTATGGCCCGATCCCCTTCCCAGCTCCTATGTGTATCTGTTTTCAGGTAGTCGTTTACCTTTATGTGCAGCTATACTGACGTTTTCTGATTTCCATTTGTATTTCCTCAATGGAAATATTCACAATTGTGCTTTTACCATTTCCCTTCGTATGAGCTTCCCTCTATCATAAGCGTCTTTTCCACCAGCATCTCCTGCCATGAAATCCTACCTATCAGATTAGGAAGCCATCTTTTCAATCTCTCAACATGTGCATCTGACTATAGTTTTAGCTTTTCTTTAAAGTCAAGAATTTGAGCCTACTAATTGATTTTTGTCAAAGTTCCTGATATTTATTTATTTATTGAATTTATATTGCTGCCTATTCGCACATGGCGACTCAAGGCAGCTTACAGAATATAAAACCTCATTTAAAACAATAAAACTAATAAAAAAGAATCAAATAAATATAATAAAATAAAATCACCCCCCCCCCCCTGCCCTGACGACAGCACATCACACGGGCCATTTAATGGGCTCCATCCCGCTCTGGGTTCCCCAGGCCTGTTGGCAGAACCATTTCTGCTTTTTAAACTAAATTTTCTATATTGGAGATGATCAAAAATAATCGATTCTATTTCTATCATCAATTATACACTTCCAGGAAGACCCTGGAACGACATACTAAGTAGAATTATCTCTCTACAGATATGGTGGCAATTCATCCTAGTAATAGGTTTTTTTTTAAAAAAAAACATGAAATATGCTTATGTCTAAGCACAGCACAAGCAAAGCAATAAATATCACAGATACGTGTCACTAAAGTCCCTCTCCACTAGTACTTCATTCCTCTTGAATAAACTTCAATTTGCTTTTTGGAAATAATGATCCACAACTACCCCATGAATGGCTACTTGTAGATATGAAGAACGGGATGGTTTGTGTTCCTTCATTCCCTTATTTAAACGGGAGCCTTTCTATGGTAAGAAGACTAGCCGTGAAAGTCTTGGAAAAGGCATTCAGATGCTGAGATGTGGCAGA
This sequence comes from Pseudoxyrhopus heterurus, assembly GCA_032468235.1. Classification (NCBI taxonomy): domain Eukaryota; kingdom Metazoa; phylum Chordata; class Lepidosauria; order Squamata; genus Pseudoxyrhopus; species Pseudoxyrhopus heterurus. The sequence continues at coordinate 161,315 of JANHJO010006236.1, read as the reverse complement.
ATTGTGATCGGAAAAGATCAGAATTGTGTAGGCAATGGCATTTCCAGTGACATTCTATGGAAGCGAAAGTCTGAACACCAATGTTGGAAAAATCTTTTGAGAGTACCATGTATAACCAAGGAAACAAACGGATCATCAAATAAATCAACCCAGAGTTCTCACTCAAGACACAATTGATCAGGCTCAAATGATCATACTCTGAACACATTTTGTGAAAGACCTAGCTCACTGAAGAAGACTATAATGCTGGAAAAGGTAGAAGGAAAGAGAGGAAGGGGAATATCGAAGTGGATGGACTCAGTTACAGTGGCAATGGGCGCTAAATTGGAAGACCTAAAAGACCAGGTTAAGTATAGTTTGTCATGGAGAACATTTATCCATGTGGTTGCTAAGAAATGTCATTGACCTAATGGCACATAATCAATCAATGCTGTGAACTTTATGAGCTAATACACAGGATATGTATACTGGTGATACAGTAAAGAAATACTATTTGTCAACAGAAAGGAATTATTACAAAAAGCATAGCAAATTGTGTTGGAAACAAAGAGGAGTACTTTAAGGTGTTAAAGGGCAACAGATCTTCATTTTTGAATGGGGTAATCTATTATCTGTTGAAAGTTCTATTATTTATGAAATATTGACTATGAAGGCTGCACAGCTATTAGTGGGTTTCTTAAATATTTGAGAACTGCTTCTATTCTAAAAACAATACAAATAATGCCACTCTGATTTCATTGAAGGAAAAGAGAGGTACTGTGAAATATAGACATTCTAAACCATTTCATGACTAAATGTCTCGTATGACTATTCTATCACTATTGATGGTTCTCTTATTCACATGGCAAATGTTGCAAATTAAGCTGCTTTTCTGAATTTATTTCATAGTGGAAATGTAAAGAGTTCAAATATAGGTCAGCCAAAATACTGATGAAGCTGGATGGAAAGAAAAAACCCCAAGCTAAAACACATACAAGCCTTACTGATTGAGCTTGGTACTTAACAGTTAACATTTAAACACTGCTTAACCCATAGAACTTTTTTTTTGTTGCTAAATTTAGAATTCTTTCCATTAAGGTTTTTAGACAAAAGAAGCTTTAGCACAACTTGTGAAATACGTAAGTGCAAATAGAGAAGAAAAACTAAGCAACAATGAGTAACAACTATTTTCTGATTACATCATCATATGTCTGGGAACACTGAATAATGAAAGGAGAAAAAAAGCATGCTTTACACACAGTAGTTGAGAGTCAGGTGATTTTTAACAGTTTTATTGCAACAGCCACAACATGGATTTCATTGCAACTTAGGCCTGAGGCAGCATTTGCAAAAGATATAAAATGTAATACATAAATGGAATGAAATACTACAGTGGCTTGTGTGATACTGTACAGTACATAGTATATACAAGATACACAAAACACATCTGAAGAATACATTGTTCAGTCCATTCCTCAGAAGGAGGTTTTGTATTACATTTAGAAGGAGTTGAGAACTGCAATCTTGTCACATACAGAGAGAATTAAGACAGATTTCCCCACGAATATCATAATTTCATATTTCTAGGGGGATTTTTTGAGAGTCTGTTCCTTTTGACGGTATAAATAAATCTTTCTTCCATCCTGTTAGCTTTGGACAACAATCAGGTCCATGGGTCAATTCTATGTGTCCCACCTGCTGTTACAATGCTATTGATTGATCATGTGCCATTAAGGCATTGTGGAGTCTTGGCATCGTAAAAAAAATATGAGAACACTATTGCAATATTTTAAATATCTGCTACCATCTTGTGGTGGGTTGACAGCAAAAATCAATATGATCTCAATAACACAAGCCCCAAATGATAGCTAAATTTCTGATTATAGTACTGACCAGGTTCCAGGTAGGATGGAGGTGGCAAAGGACCACACATCTGACTGGTTAATAAATAGAAATATAGCTTTGATGCTTAAATTCCACCAGGAATTCATTTTCAGAGATTAAATATCAAATTAGGAAAGGTCTTTACTGGTGACTTTAGCTCATGATTTTGACAATATTGCTAATTCATATCACCATGCATTTGTTTTGCAAAACTGAAGCCAGCTAATATTTTATCCCTATCTTTACTTAATTTGTAATCATACATGGGAAGGATTAAGAGAAGCTACTCAATCAGGTGAAATGCCAATTTACGGGAAACCAGTTTTCAAAATATATTATGTATAATAGCTAAACTGCATCAACATTTTTAACATCCCTCCTTTAGAGTGAAGAACACATGTTAGTCACTAGGAATAAAACTTACGAAGCAGATCAGCTAATGTCTTATGAAACCACAGAAAAACATGGATGAACATGTCCAGTTAATGGCAGTGCGGCATGTCACTAGATATAAATGAAGTCTAACTCTGAGAGTAAGACCTTATTTGTTTCAAATGTCAGAAAAACCAAGCTTAATGCTTGATTATATTCAACATGATTTCCCCCCAAATCCCTCATGTTAATTGCACATGCTTAAGTAGTGTTAAATTATCCAACTTACCTGAACCAAAAATATTATAAGAAAATAAAAATTGGCTACTCTTCTGAACTGTTCAAATAAATTTTTGGGCACAAAATTCCACACAGTATACTGCAAGAGAAAAAAAAAGTTACATTTAAAAACTGCTGAAATAATTCATTTCAACTTCAATCATTTTTTTAGAACTGTATATTCTGCTTTCAAAATTCTACAAATGTTAACAAACCCGCTCTTAGAAGATTCATATCAGCCAATTAAGTTCCATGTTTACCTTTATGTTAAATTTGCAACACAATACTGAAATTCATAAAGAAAATGAATTAACTGACATCTGACATTGGGTTTACTACAATGTAGATGTTATCTTCATTTTGATTTTAATATAGGTTATCTTCAACTTACAACCACAATTGAGTCCAAAATTGCTAAGTAAGGAAGTTGCTAAGAGTGTCATACCCCATTTGACCATTTTTGCCATGGCTATTAAAAATCATTGCAGCTAAGTGAATCATGCAATCATTATGCGAACCTGGGAAGGTTGCAAATGACAATCCTGGAACCCCAGAATGCTGCATCCATTGTAAATACATGCTGGTTGCCAAGCACCCAAAGTCTGATCGCATAACTATGGGGATGGTGTAACGGTCATAAGTGGTTATAAGTCACTTTTTTTCAGTCTGTTGTAACTTTGAATAGTCATTAAGCAAACGGACTACCTGTAAAGTGAATTGTCTATGAAGTTGCTTACCTTAAATGCACTGCAATTGCAAGAGTATTCCTCCATTACAAGCACAACTTGGTATGAAATATTGGTTGAACCAAGTGATTGTTAAGTGAGATGCCACGCAACCACTTCGATCAGTGACTGCAATCCCAACTCTCCCATTTGCGGTCATTAAGCGGAGCACTGGAGAGGGAGAGTCCTGGCCTTCCAGATGTGGTGGGGTGGAGAGAATGTCTGGGCCTCCCACTATACCTAGGAGTCCCGAGCCCTCTCCTTTCCCCCACCAGGGAGAACAACTGTAAGAATGCTGGCTACTGGAAATCCCTCAATGAAATAGACCTCAATTTGGCAAAAACGACAGCAAATGCCAGTATTCTGAGCCTTTCAAAATGCTAGCTCTACAGGTGAAAACACTAGGGAACATCAATGCTCTGAGATTTATGGAGATTGATCTGTGAACTTGCGTTACCAATTTTAATTGTTTTAACATTTTCATGTTCAATTTTATAAACAGCTAAGTGTCTCTGTGGAATTGGTGGTATTTAAACAATGTAAATAAATAAATAAATAAACTTTGTTTATATTGATGGGGAAGTTAACACAAACACCCATAGGTAATGCTCAGTGTACAAGTGGTCATTCACTGACGGTTTGAAGTTATGACAGCCTTACAAAAAATGACTCAGGACTAGACATCAAAATTATAACCGCTGCACCATCCTGTGGTCACATGATCGCAAACTGAGGGCTTAGCAACTGGGCCATTTTTGACAGCTGCAGCATCTTGCGGTCAATGTGACAGCAATTTGCGACATTCCCAGTCATTCTTCCAACAAGCAAAGCCAACTGGGGAAGACAGATTCACTTAACAACTGTGAGATTCACCTAGGAGGTACCATGTGATTTGCTGAACAATTTTGGTAAAAATGGTTGTAAAATTGGGTCCTTCATGTGATGACTCATTTAATAACCACATCAGAGAGTCCAAAATTCCAGTCCTAATTCTGGACATAAAGCTGAGGACTCCCTGTATATAATTAAGCTATGATTAAGGCATTTGCTTAATTTGACTTTGCCTCTAATCAAAAATAAAAACCACCACACGGACCTACGGTATGCATGATTCAAACTATATCTACAACTGAAAATTGGAATCACCGCATTGTTTTTGTGCAAGTGGCTTATAGAGGCTAAAAATATACTCACCTGATTCAGTTTTCAGAACTTCTTTTAGTTAAGTAAGCTTTTGAAATACGATACATCACAAAAATAAATTCTATGATGATATATAAATGGACTAGTTTAACAGCATGGCTCATAAAATGCCATAATCCTATTCGGATACACATCTGAGAGTTTTTTTAAAAAAATGCTGATATATCTCACTAAAAATTTATCTTTAACTATTGCACTTTATAAAGCATGTGTATGTATAGGTGTTAAAAATTTCCCATACCTTAGAGGAGATTATTCTGTTTTCTGCAAACTTCTGAGGAACATAATGGCCATGCTGGGGAAAACGATTTGCAATATAAATAGTTCGATTATCACTCTGATGTGGTGGGTCAAAACCCTGGGAAAAAAAAAACCAAGAACATTATATTATTGATGATAGCTATATCTCAATATTTATAACACATTTTAAATCTTTTTGATATTTTCACAATAATTCTGAAAAATTCTTTATTCTGAATACATGTTCTTGGTGAAACAGATGAAAAACTAATACAATACCTAAAAAGAAACAAAAAGTAATTATTTATTTGTATCTTGCCTTTATTATTTTTAGAAATAACTTAAAGTGATGATCATATCTAACACACCTTCCTCCTCTTATTTTCCCCACAACACCAACCCTGTGAGGTGGGTTGAACTGAGAGAATAACTGGCCCAAAGTCACCCAGCCGGCTTTCATGGCTAAGGCAGGGCTTGAACTCACAGTCTCTTGCTTTCTAGCCTGGTGCTTTAACCACTAAACCAAACAGACTCTACCTACCTACCTACCTACCTACCTACCTACCTACCTGTCTATCGGTATCTAGTCACCCAGCAGGGCCATCCATTGCAGTTGGAAATTATGCCCTCAGTCAAACTACCTACTAGATTCTCAAGGAAACAAAGGCTCCCTCTGAAACCCACTGGGAGCATTGGTCACCTGGGGTGGACTGATCAAATCAGTACTACATCCTTGCAAGGGAAAGCAGAGGCAGCACCAACATATTGAAAAGCAACCATAAAATGTTCTGACTTGGACTGAGGTGAAAGTCCTCAATCTCCTATCATGTTGCAAATGCCCTAAGAGAAAAAAAACAGTGTATGATAACCTCCTGAGACACCCCAGGGTCTATGCCACACGAAGGCCAAGTTAAAATCTCCCAGAGCTGCTGTATCTTAAGACTCCACTGCAAGTGCAGTAATTGAGACAAGTAGCCCTGTTAGGATATCACTGTACAGCAGGAAAATTGGTATAACAGCTAAAAATACAAATGGTCTCTAGAGCCCAACTTCACCGTAGTCAGTCCAACATCTGCAATGCAGAACCTCAGCCTTACATCTGCCCTAAAACTGTGATAATTGGTGACTAACTAAAACCCCAGTAAATGTACGTCAAGTTGGGGTTTTGTAAACGACTACAGACTACACTGGAGCTTGGATGAAAAATTTACACACCACTTTATTATATCCTCATACACACACACCCAATGTGAAGTTATTGCCTTGGCTGAGCAGGGTTAATTCTTTCCTCCTGGTCCTTATGACTTGATTTAGCCACATAAGCAAGCCTTTGGAGATCAATCCTTACTGTTCTTGAAGTGTCAGATAGTCTTCGTCTCTCCATCCAAAAATTCTTGTACTCACTGGATATGCTGCCTCAGCGTGGCTACACCTTTTGTAAATACAGTCGCATAGCAAAGTTGCTGCCAAGTTCCTGGCTAGGTTTCAAGCTCTGTTCTAAGAAATGTTGCTGTTGAGCACCCAAGTTGAGCTCCAGGCAGAGATCAAGCAGGCTTGACTGCTTTGCGTGGTCGTGGTCCTCCTGGCAGTTGGATAGCAGCCCTATTTGTAACCTGTAGCTGTTGCCCAGATGTCACTTCCCATTTCCTCATCTTGTGTGATGCATCTTCCTCTTCTTTTGCTCATCACATACTCTCTGGGTAGATTCCCCTTTTCTGAGCTGAGGGCCTGAGTGGAGTAAGGTGGGCTAACCTAGCTACCTATGGACATCAGCATGTCTTTGAAAAGGTCAGAATGTCACTCAATTAGCCAGCTGTGGAGGCTGTTGTGCCAGTCAAACAGCTTGGTGTGGCCAATGGACTAGCTGAATTACCATTGTGGGAGTTTGTAGGGGAAAATCTCTGCTGGTCAGTCTGCCTCGCTAAGCAGGCTGGTGGGGAGGGGTAGATTAAGTGCTTCTCCCTCAGGTTTCCTGGTAGAGCCAGACCCTCATAACTCTTTTGATAGGGGCAGGAAGGATGAGCTGAATCTAGCCTTGGAATGAGGTGCTTGTTTCTACCTGCCAGGGTTACTCCCATCAGTATTTTCCAAGGTGCAGCTACACTCCTTTTTTCCTCATAGCATATCTCAGAGACGGGAACACTCATATCTGGTTATCCAGATCTCGGATGAGGAACCTCTTGGCATTTAATAGCAGGGGATACTGGGTGGAAGTACAGTCATTAGGTGAAATTAGTCCCTGGCAAACAGCTCATCTTGAAACAAAACCGCTGGTTTTCCCTCAGAGCTCATGAAAGGTAGGAACCATGGGAAATGGTGCAGGTGGTGTGTGATAAAAGGGAAGCTAAACAGAAGAAGGAAAATACTTGTGCAAGATTGAAATTAGCAGCTGGAGTGATAGTATGTCTAATGCAGAGTACATAAAAGGAACTAAAAACCTTCAGATCTCTTGCTCAAACCTGACACTTCTGAGAAAATACCACCAAGCTACTAACACCATAGAACTTTCCGGTCTTGTGTTTTTCAAAACAATTTTTAGTATCTGAGAGTATAAGGAAGACGGTAGGAGAAAACCATCCAAAAAGGTGATATCTCTTCCTCTTGCTTGCTTTTGTCAATATATTGTACATAAGTACCAAACTATTCTTTCTCCTTGCAGTGCACAAAAAAGAAGAAACTGTGACAACCTGGCTCGGGATCTTCTGTTGCAAGGACCCCCAACTATATGGACAGGGTTACCAACGTGACTGTAAATATCCCCTTTGGTGTTTCCCAAGCTCCCTGCCCCATCTGAATCTACAAAAATGAATAAAATGGGGAACTGTCATCCAGTGACAATTTAAAGACTGAAGTGAAGTCCAAGAATGGTTCTTTACATCAAACAGCTCTTATAAACTTTCCTAAAAAAATAAAAAACAATTGTAGTGATTGTAGGCTGACAAGGGGTGGTGGTGGGTAGCATTAAGATAAATCTGTATGGTATTTTATAATGTTTTTATTTATTTGTAAGTAAACTTCTATGGCTTCCTCTTCCTATCATAACCTGAGCTGCTCCGAAAAATAATGAAAAGACATAAAACCATAGCAACATCCGGTGTCCCAAAGGTAACAGGCTACCACAAAAATAGCATTACACTTTATAAGGCCCCAGATTCACTCTAGCCCAGCACTTAGGCTTTATATTGGGTTAACAACCAAAACTGAAAAGATGCTGACTGTAATCCAAGTTCTCCTTTTCCTCAAATTCTCCAATGGACGAATTGGATTTGGCAGAGAAACACGCCCCAAACAGCCCAAAAATAAACAAAGTCATATACTCTTTTCACTATGCTTCAAGACCTCATGATTTCCAACTTTCTTACAACACAGAGCCAAATATCAAAATAAATTCCACTCATCTGACCAAGAGCTCATTGCTTGTGCAGCCTTGTGCAATCTATTATCTATATATATAAAGCAGAGGTTGTAAGTTTGTATGTCCTCTATAGAAAAGTTTATT
>JANHJO010006236.1:141719-153034 GCA_032468235.1 Pseudoxyrhopus heterurus | reverse complement strand
AAGTGAAAGAGAAGAGGAGGAAGAGGCAGGAAGAAGAGGGAGGAGGAGGGAAAAGGAAGATGGAGGAGGAGGAAGAGGGAGAAGGTGAAAGAAAGAGAGAAGAGGAGGAAGGAGGAAGATGGAAGAGGAGGAGGGGAAAGAGAGAGAGAGAGAAGAGGAGGAAGGAGGAAGAGGGAAGAGGGGGAAAAATAAAAAAAAACCCGAGCAAAGCCGGGTAATCAGCTAGTAACTCATATAAAACTCATACAAAGTTCTGCCCATGTTATTTTACAGAACTTTTCCAATCAATAACTCTTGATTGTTTCACCAGCAACACTGTTAGTTCTAAAAAACATCAATGGAGGCTGAAGCACATTTCCTCCTCTCGAGCAAATATACTTGCTTAGCAACGGAATCAGTAGATAATGCCACCAACCCCCAAAGTCTGCTGTCCATACATTTGCCCAAAGCTAAAAGGAATATCTAAGGTAGGGATTTATAGGCAGTAATACTAAGGAAGCTGTTTTTTTTCCAGAGTGAAAGTGGAAAGTAGCAGTAAAAATCTAGCTGAAGTGAAAGTGGGAAGAAGTGCCAGAGAAGGATCAAATTTTCCTCTTTCCGAACCCTGCATATTTTCCCGATGTGATACTTTCTGCAGAATTAAGCACTCACTGTCTTCTATATAATTTGATCCAATGACATCTAAATTACAATTAGAGTAGACTTTTTCCATAGGGTAAAAGCCAAGAATACACAGACATTGATAAAATCAGAAGTCTGCACTGACGCCATTGAGTCCAATCTTCCCCTAAGTGCTGCAATCCAAATTAACACATTAATTACAAATGAGCTTTTAATTCATTTGTAATTAATTGTAATGTAATTGTTGCATGGTAAACTGAAACAAGTTAATGTTTCCTTAGTTTTATACAGTTGGGTACAGAGTATTTAGGATCCAGTGCTGAACAGCACAGACTATAATAACTTCTCTAAACTTTCTGTAACTCAGTAATGAATAAATTGAACATATAATGAGGGACAAATGGGTCCTATTATCTTACTTTAGACACACTATGCGAAGACTCAGCTCTTTGGAAAAAATTCTGATGCTGGAAAAGGCGGACAAAAAAAGACTACAACCAGGAGCAAAGTGGATGGATTCAATTTCAGTGGCAATCAGTGCATTATTGGGAGATTTAAAAAAAACAGGCTAGGGATACAGATAGCCCTCAATTTACAACCACAAGTAGGACAGAATTTTGGGGCCAAGCAAGGTGGTCAAGTGAGTCACACCTAATTTTATGACCTTTTGCCCCAGTCATTCAATAAATAACTGCAATTATTAAGCAAATCATGTGATTGTTAAAGGAATCTGGCTTTGTCTTTGCTTGTTAGAAGCTGGTTGGGAAGAATGCAAATAATGATCACATGACCCCAGGACATGCAACGTGTCTGAATTTTGATCATGTGAGCATCGGGATGCTGTGATGGTTGTAAGTGTGAGGACAGTTCATAAGTCACTTTTTTCAGCACTGTTGTAAATTCTAACAGTTGTTAAATGAATGGCTGTAAATCAAGGACTACTTGTATATTATCGTAGAGAAAATCTATCTGTATGATTGCTAGGAGTATAAAAACACTTGATGGCACATCATCCATCAATTAATCAAGAACACAATCAATGCAAATAAATTTGCAGTGCAAAAAACTGAAGAAAACTGAAATTATTTTTCCAATCTAGACTCCCGGAGATTCAAACATCCTTGGCCCATCAGACAAATAGAAATGGTAATAAAACTACCTAGCATTACCTTAACTGGAAGATGTATGCTGTTATTATCTTTATTTGCTGAATTCTCACACTGCACTAATTCATTGGGTTTTGTTTTTTTTCATTTCATTGCTCTTTTTAAAATCTTAAATAAGCTTAGCTAATAATAGTTTGCCATATATGAAAACAGTCAATGACAATGTTACACAGGTGCTCTTATTTCAAATGAGCTGGCCTTGCTTAGATTGAACTAACAAAATCTATATTAGTTCCAGCTCTGCTTCAGACACATTAATTCTGGAAACCACTAATCTAAAGAACAGCACAGTCTGGGAGCTGGTTTAGCCTGGTCAACAACCGAACATCTAGTAAACAGAATCAAGTCTACCTACAGATGTAATACAAATAAGCTATGCAGATGTTGACTGGCATAACCTGGATTACTCTAATAAAGAAAGCAACTATTAGTCTAATTGACATATGGTCAAATAGAGCATAATTAACATTTTTTTCTTCTGATATTTATTTATTTATCAAATTTCTAGGCCACCCAACTCCCATAGGACTCTGTGTGGCTTACTAAATCTAAAATGACAACAAGAAAATAACGTCTAAAATGACACAACACAACAAAAACCATTTAAAATTTAAAAATTTAAAATTTAAAAACTCTCCCATCGGGTGGAATCATTATAATAAGTTCATAACTTGATAGGGATTTGGGGAAATCTGCTGGTAGCAGAAATGACTGCTATTATCAGATGCCACAATTAGGTTTCATATAACCAAGTCATTAAAACTGAAATGTTGTGTCTTATCTGATAGTTTTCTTTTTAAAAGTTTTTAAAGCTTCTAAGTAAGAGAGAGACAACAGACTGCAGACAGCAGTAAGATGCTTACTCTACAAGTACAGTTCTGCCTAAAATCTGCTGGGCTTCATATTTCAGCCTCAAGGACATAAGGAAAGGTATCTTTATTTGTCTTCTTCACTTTCAGCAGAAAAACATGATCTCATTCTTTTGTTTTACTCAAGGAGATCCTTCTGTCAAATAAACCAGAAATTAAGCAAGTGAAAGAAAGCACTGGGTGGAGGGAAGAGAATTTAACTAGGCTACGTTTATATGTCAATCAACTCCCCTTTCAACCATAAATGCTCTTTATTTTTTTAAATGGCAGCTCTCAAAAATAATTTTTGTGGAAAAAAGAAAAAAATCACCTTATATTCCCCCAAATGCTTTGTCAAATCAATTCAAGTCACTGTTATTTGCTGGCCCGCAAAGCAGTTAAAAAGGCAGTTACAGAAGAAAGTTAATCAGAGACATAAATTCAAAATCAGATATAAGGGCCAAAAGTAGATAACAGGTTATTAACCGAAGACATGGATGAGATGCTCAGTCCTTTTCAAATGTTCCAAAAGCCCTTTTTACAAGAACTCAAGACTTGTTAGCCTTGCTAACCTGTTAGTCTGAGTATTCATACTTGCAGTCTCACTATTACCATCCTCCCATAAAAACCAAGCAGAAAGATATTGAGCAAAACTGATTTCTACCTATAGGCACAGCTAATGAAAAGAACAAAGCATAATGTTAAATGAGAAACTCTCCTCAGCACTTTCGAATTCACTAATTCTCGATTTTGTTTTAGAGAGGCTCTTAACATTCACAAAGAAATGTATTTGTAAATATAATGAAAACTGTAAAAAGGAACTCTTGAAAATAAAAGCTCACTTCTTCATGTTACAGAAAAAACTAATCCACCTTTCTCACATGTGTGCATTTCGCAAAAAAAGAAGTGAAATGTTGCTTAGTTACAACAACTGTAATGTTGTGACATGCTTTACACATAATCTCATTTGTGTTTTCCTCTGGACTCATCAAATTGCAGCCCTAACAAACCAGCCAGAACGGCCTTTCACCTGCTTTGTTTGGAGAAAGCGCAGCAGAGGTTCATCAATCAAGCAGCCCTTCTTGATTCCATCTGGCCTGCAAAGACAGATGGGGTGGCAATCGGGTTGCCAATGAAGGGGTGCCCTAATGGGAGGGCAGGGTAGGGCCATCTCTCTTGAGCCTGAGGAAAAGGATTCAAGGTTCTTAAGAAAGGATTAAAGTGTGCCAGGATAAATGGGAGATATTTGTATACATGTTCCAGAAACAGGAGACACAGGATCTGGGGCAGCTCCTAAGAACTGGGTTACCTCATCATTCTGGCACAGACCCAGGCAGTTTTACCAGTTTGTCCACTCACTACTTGATGCTGTTGCTGAATGCCTTACATCGATGACCTCATTGAGAAAATAGATTGGCTTATAACATGGAATCGTGGGCAGAAGAAATGGACAGTCCCGGATTTAACCAGATTACTGCTCATTAGGTATGCTTTCAGGAATCTCCAAGCTTGGCAACTTTAAGACTTGTGGACTTCAACTACCAGAATTCCTTAGCCATATTGGCTAAGGTTGAGGAATTCTGGGAGTTGAAGTCCACAAGTTTTAAAGTTGCGAGCCCTGCTGAAAGTGGGAAGGGGAATGCAGTCATCTACATGGATTATATTTTTCTTACTGGGAAATTGGTAAGAAATTATTATTTTGAATTTACATGTGTGAACCTGTTCTTTATGCTGGGTTAGAAGAACAGATAAGATTGTTGGTGTACCACCAGTTTTATTGTCCAACAACCTTCATGGCAGTATTAAGAATGATATCTTTAGCTCATGGTTGAAATAAGGGGTGCCCGGTGCGCTCTGAATTTGGTGGCTCTTTTGCAGATGTCTCATTACCCAAACCAGGTACATCAACACTGATCATCTTACCTATTTTGGGTAATGAAATGTCTTCAAGAAAACCAACTTCAGACAGCACCAAAGATCCCTCAGTATTAAGAAGCTTTGGAGTTTGTTTCTGGGAGACCTTGGAAATGGACTATCTCAAGATTTCATGATTATGTTAACCATGGGACTGTTAACAGTCCCTAAGAACCTCAAAGCTCAGGCCAGATAAAGATCTAGGGGTTGTTTTTCCTAAATGGCAGGACAATTAAATGATGACTGAAGTAGCTGGATCATGTCCTTAACACTCTCCTTCAGAGCAGTAAGAGACTAAAGAAAGGTTGTCTCCTGAAATTTATGGAACCAGTCATTGAATGCTTTGAGGATTTTCTTGGATATAACTGTTGCTCCTATTGAAACTCTAGCCTTGCCATGGAACAATGAGATGACCAGGTTTACACCTGAGAGTTCTCTCCACTTATATTGATTTACCAAGCAGCACAGAAAAATGAAATGCTGGGTGCCAAGATGTGATAATTTCAGAAGAGGACTTTTTTTTTTTTGCCTCCACTCATGTCCTCAATGAACCAGTAGCAGAGCTCCTTTGAGTACTTAAGAATCTAGCTAGTGTAGGTGTGACAGTTCAGCTGGGCCCCGGTTTGGAGAAGTGATGCAATTAGTTGCATTGCAGGCTTTTAGAAAACAAGCTAAAGACATGTTTGTTTACTTTGGCAATTCCTGAAACAGGAATGGCCTTATTAAATTTTACTTTAAATATTTTTAGAATTCTTTAAAGAGTTGGGGGACCTTGGAGGCCTTCTAGTCCAATGCCCTGCTCAAGAAAGAAACTACAATTTCAGGCAAATGATTATCCAATCTCTTCTTTAAAACCTCTAGTGTTGGAGCACCCACAACTTCTGGAGACAAGCTGGTCCAATGATTGTTCTAAATTGTGAGGAAATTTCTCCTTAGTTCTAGGTTGATTAGTTTCTCCTTGATTAGTTTCCATCCATTGCTTCTTGTCCTGCCTTCAGGTGCTTTGGAGAATAAGTTGACCCCCTCTTCTTTGTGGCAGCCCCTTAGATATTGGAAGACTGCTATCATGTCACCCTTAGTCCTTCTTTTCATAAATCTAGACATACCCAATTCCAGCAACTGTTCTTTATATGTTTTAGCCTCTAGTCAGCCCCCTAATCATCTTTTTTTTTTGCTCTTCCCTGCACTCTTTCTAGAGTCTCACATCTTTTTAATATTGTGATGATCAAAACTGGATGCAATATTACCAAGCCATTACAAAGTGTTATTAACACTTCACATGATCTTGATTCTATTCTCTGTGAATGTAGCCTAGGATTCCATTGGCATTATTGAGATTATTATTAAAACATTAAAAAACATTATTTTAATGTTTAACCTTAATTTATTGTTTGAAATTCTAATGTTATTTCAATTGAGATGTTATTGTTAGAAGCTGCAAATAGCATTGTGAGGCGATAGGAATATTAATGGAAAGCACAATATCTTAGTGCTTAATTTTTAGAAGTTATATTTAGTCTGATATAAATGCTTTTCTGAACTTCCAAAGAGCTTATTCTGAAAATGAGCTGGACCACATTGGAAAGAGTTTGCTGTGAGAAAATTTAAGATGCAAAGTTTCTGACTCACAAGATGATTGTCCTCTGCAAAGCTCTAAACAAACACTTTGCCTTTCAACTTGACTGAAATAAAATGTAAAGCATGCATAATAAATTGTACCACACCCAGGTATCTGGACAGCTCTAAATGATATTTTGAAGGAGCACAGGATCAACAGCTGGAAGTCACCCAAAACCTAGAATAAATTATTGCTGAAAGTGTAGATCTTCAGCTACGGTATTTAGGTGCTAAATTTTGGGATGTCTGTAGAAAATTGATGATCTTGATAAATTTACCTACAGTCCAAAAGTTAGCACCAGGTGGAATAGAAGCTTTAGTTTCAGCTTCACATTACACGGTATAAGTGATATAACAGAGGACATCCTCCTGGACACATTCCCAAAGCCCAGATGGAGCCAAATCCACTGAGAATGCTTCTGGATAAATTACTAGGTATGCATTTTTATACTGAAACTCATCAAATAAATTCTGTAAATAATTGATTTTACCTAAGCTGCAAATTCCTAATTAATGATATTGTTTCACAGGTCCAATATGAACTTTTTTTTTTACATTGTAGAACTGGCATTTAGTGTTAGCTATCCTGGGACTGCAGAGCTGATGGGGTAGTTGGACTTTTATGTAACAGTTAGGATTATGGTTAGGGTCGTTGTCTTCCAGGTATTTTTGTTTTTCAAATATACACCTTTGCCTTGTTGTGTGTACCAAAATATGGAGAATATCTAATACTGCTATCCCTGTTGTACTAAAGGATCTAGTTCTGGGCTATCCAGAAAGATGGCAATAGGCAAAGTTTTCTAAAATAATGTCCACGACAACAGCAGGTAGGCACAAGAAGAAAAATGACATGAAAATAGATTTAAGACTGAATGTCTGGAACACAATCCAAGCAAAGGCTCCACTTTTGTGTCAGTGTGGCGTAATGGTGAAGGTATTTGAAAAAGACAAGGGACTCCTAGACTCAGGACTACTCTCAGCCACAGCAGCTCACTGGGTAACTTGTATCATTCTTTATTATCCTATCTCATGGGAGATAGGATAATGTTGTTGAGCATCAAATAAAAGGAAATCTTATTGTATCAATAACTATATGGAGATACTAAAACCTTATTGTTTGTTTATTTGTACCCTCAAGTTAGCCCAAACAGTGCATTATATCACAACAATTTTTGAATCAAGGTCCCTGAAATCCACTAAGTTAAAGAACGCATTAAAAATCCGGGACACATTAGTCCTGTGGAGCTGACATTTCCACAATGTCCAGAGCAGTTTTATTCACAAGATTGCGGCCATTGAGCATCCTCAGAGTCATGTGATTGAGATTCTGACCTTCCCTGCTAAGCAGTTTCCCACAAGCAAAGTCAATAGGGAAGCCGGCAGGAAGTTGGAAGTCACTTCTTGCTCTCACTGCTTTTTTGCTCACCCTTGAGCATTCTGTTTATTGCTTAAGTAAATACTGACTTATTATTGAAGTTCCTTTGCAAGTGCAATTATTTTTCTATTTGATACATGATCTTCTTAGATGACCGTACCAGGAAAAAAAAAATGTTCTGCTTAAAATGTAATCTTAATTTTGGTCACATCAAATTACATTACTTCTTTCTCTCAAAGAAGGTCCCAATGGATCACCAGGTTGTCTAGTCGGATACAAAAATAATTTCCCTTTAAGGCCACATCACACATTTATTCAAACACATGACAATTTGAAATGTGCGTTTCAAGTAGCTGATATAAACAGCTTGATTCTGGAAAGATTCTGGTAGCTGTAATGTTCCAATTACACGTTACTCTGAAGCTCCAGAGATCAGAGGCCACTGCAATTGATGGAGCCAAGCCAGGTCTAGGCTGCTCATCATCCATACTCAGAAGCTCGCCATCTGTTCCACATAAATGATGCAACAATGCTAGAATCTCCAACTGAGAAAAACACTGCCATCTGTAGATTGCCAGACATTAACAGGAACATTTTAGGAAGTCACTAGAAATTTCAAAACTAAACTCCAGGACAGTTTTACGTTCAAATACCTGTGAAAGAAAACTGAGACTGAAGTAACAATACCACAGAAAGTATGTCTTTAGAAAAACCACTATATGAAAGCCACACGACATTCTGGAGGAGAAAACAGGAAAACCATAACACAATAGGTTCATCACAGAATAATTAGTCACACTTCTAGAAAATAAGTCAGAAATGCAGGCAATATCATGTGTGAATTTTAAACTAAAGGTAGAGGCAGAAACTGTTCCCAAAAAGTGGAGGTGATGCAAGATCTTTGATCTTTCCAGCTATCCAATAAAGTTACTAACTGCTCCCTTATGGAACACGGAGAGTTCTACCAAGACAACTGAACATATGTGAAATATCTCTTTGCAAACAATGATCAAATGAGGATGCTTCTGATCCAACAATCTCACTTTTCCCTCAAACTTTCTTTCTTCAGGCAACACTAAGTTGTCCTCTTTTAGTTCTGCCTCCAGTTTGAAAAATGGAGTAAAATCTCCTCAAACAGACATTCATCAATATTGAGATCAGGATGTTGATCCAGAGTGAACAAGTCACATTTAAAAACAGACTAAAAAAAAGACTAAAACTGAATAATCAGTATGTTGTCCTCATAGAAAGAGCAGCTCCTTTTCTAGATAAACATCACACCTTATCATTTAAAACAAACATTCTTTAAATAGCACAATAGGCTGTGTGTTATTACATTGCCCTTCCCAATACATTGAAGAATCACCAAATAATAGCTGGAGAAACCAAGATACACCATCCTACCGGTACATATTCTAGGATTACCTAGAAAATCCAGTAATAACCACATCTAAATTCTGTAAGGTTTTAGGTGCTTGAAAATATGTCTTATCTTGTTTGGTATGACTCCCTTCCAAATGACTCACATATAGGACTTAGCTTCCAATTGTATAAATACTCCTGACTAACTGAGTGAGTTTTCACAAAGAGAGGAATATCTAACTGTTGATATTGTTCTCTAAGTTTCTTTAGCTGACAGAGACACTGGCTTATTCCTCTCAGGGTGGATGCTTTAGAGAAGTTGCACAAGTTACTGCCTCAAAAGTATATGCCTCAAAAAAGCACTGATAAGCGGGATATAAATCTAATGCTATTATTATTATTATTATGTCCCTGTGAAATTGAAATCTTCGAATACATTAGGCATTTACATGTTTAATTCATTAATTTAATTAAATTTTTTTAAAAAAATATTTTTTCCTTGTCCCTGCAGCCCAGTTCCGTCTACTAAATTAACTGTACTAAATGGTGCCACTGAATATCAAATCGTGGTCTTCAGATGACAACATGCACACAATATGGACCAAGCAATCCAAAATCTGCTATCCACGCCCAGTTATATGAGAAACTAGTGGGCATGGCCTGAGCCATTCACATTTTTGTATCAAAAAATTGTATGTTGGTTTGCCGTCTGGTGCAAACAAATGAATCTCTTTTGTTATCCAAGAAATACAGTTTTATGGACTTTAAAACAAATATTTGAATTATGTTACTAGATTATACAAATTGCTTCTCAAGAGTGCATTTTATAATAAATAATCATAATGCATTATTGCTTAATGAACACTTTGTATTATTTTTAAGAAATGAAAGTTGCTGTATGACGTTTGCTAATAAATATGGATGTGGGTATTTTCACTTTATTATCCATCAGTGACTTTGACTAAGACTAAACATTTGTTTATTGAACATGCCCTTGTCTATTAACTTATTAAAAGAATGCAGCAAATGCAGCAAGACAGAAAACCAGTTTTCCTTCTTTGCTCACTTTTACAGTTATCAGGTGGCTTAAATATATGTCTTATCTTGCTTGCTTATCTTAAGATAAGCTTATCTTGCTTATGACTCCCCCTCCCCACCAGCATTAATCTTCTGCGTATGAAAAAGAGATCTATTGCTTTGGTGACAGGTTTCACTTTATTGTTCAGCTTCAAGGGGAAAAAATAGTCTCTAGTCTGTGCAAAAGATGAAATACTAAGCCTTCCCATTCATAATTTTTTCAGAAGCAAACATCTAAGCAGTAACTACTGAAAATAGGAATACAGGTAATACGTATGTAATTTGTTTCTGACTCAATCTGATGCTATGGAAATTGATTGTAGATTCTGATATGAGAATGCTCTTGTCTCCAGAAGCCCCCCTGGTCTTTTGGTGAACATAAAACAGGCTGGAGGGAAAACAAGCTCTGTTTAGGTTACTGTTCGAAGTGGCCAGAATCATTAGCCATACAGCCATATTTTCTTACTGGTTTTTAAAAAATGGCTGAGTTCCTATGGTTTGAACTATAAACAGTGAATAGATGGATTCATGCTACCATCACAAATAGATGGGTTTATGCTACACTACAATAAAATTGAAATCAGCTTATCAATAAACAAGGTAATTACAATTAAAATTATTCTGTAAAACCAGTATATGATTGTTTGCAAAGCAACAAATCAAATTCTTCTATTTACATATAGTCACAAGCCAGTAACAGTTTTTTTAAGCACTCCCATCCATAAAAGAGCCAAGCTGTAGCATGCCGATAAAAGGTGATAAACCGAGAATTCCAGGAATCTGGACTACTGTGGAATTTTATCTGAATCATTGGGTACATACATCTACGTATGTATATCTCAAGTAATGTATAGTTACTAAAGTAAATTTGTGGGGGGAGGGGTTCCCAAGGCAAACATACAAGCAATTCTGTAAGTGTCTGAATTTTAGTATTTCAAATCTTAGACTATAAAGCTAACAAAATTGCCTTGGGCAGTTGCTCTCAAACTATTCCAGAGGGATTGAATAAAGTTTCCCTCCAGTTGAGCTTAACTCTGACAATAACCTGATCATATCCATGTTGTCTTTCTATATTGAAGAAAAACAGGATAATCCAAACTCTGTTAGCTGAACTTTGCAGAGGAAGGCAGGATAATGATAATACACATTTCAAACCTGTTTTAGTAGTCTTAATAATATTATATCAGGAAGTTGACTTACCAACAGCTTCAATATAACCTGTAGGATTTTTTTCTGCTCCTATGGCACATTATGAAACTTATTTATTTATTTATTTTGTTGCATTTATATGCCGCCCAACTCCCAAGGGACTCTGGGCGGCTTACAGTGGAATAT
>JANHJO010006235.1:82601-93942 GCA_032468235.1 Pseudoxyrhopus heterurus | reverse complement strand
GGTAGGGAGAAAGGTAGTATCAATATTACACTGGCACTAAGCCAGGATAGAAAGTAGTCATGCCTGCCGGCGCTCAGCTGACCGGCGCTGACAGGCGCTCCCCCGGGGCGCTCCCACACCATCCGGGGAAAATATCATGCCAGCCGGGGCGTCGGGCCAGGATGCCCCATGGCAGGAGCACCAGCTGGCTGGCGCTCAGCTGGGTGGTGCGCAGCTGAGCGGCGCTGGCGGGAAACGCCAGCCAGGGTAGAACGCCGGCACAGCCCGGCAGGCTGGAAATGCCGGGTGCTGACTCGGGGATCTCAGCGGTGTCGGGGCGAGAGCCGTCAGCAAGCCCCGACACAAACTATGTCACCTTCAAAATATTTTACTTGTTGGTTTCCCGTATTCCCTCTCCCCTTTTCTTAATAAAACAAGATGGAGGACACAACAGTCAAGATGGCCGACAGTAACATAAGCAGCAAAAAAAAAGCAAAGATATTGGAACCTTGATTAAAAACAATTAAAAGCAAGTTAAATAAAGCAAATGGGGCTTAGAAATTTAGCCTGGCTTGGTATTTTGGAGAAATATCACCACAAGTCATTATATAGTATGGTAGTATAGTGTTTATTATCTATTTTAGTTTAAAGGAGAAAAGAATCCAAATGAGATGGCCCAAAGCTACCTTGTGAAGAATATTAACTGTTTGGCCAAATCAAACTTAGGTTCAAAGCAAATGTAATATTAACTTTGCCCTCTATGTCTGTTTGCCTTTGCTAACTTTGTTACTTAAAGACCTCCAGAGCATTCACTGGATCGATCACGGATTCCACTGAATTCAGGAAGAACAATAATTTGACGCCTAGATTTCCCCCCCCCCCCTTTATTCTTTTCTAATATTGCTATTATTTTGTTGTTATTGTTTTAAATTTCAGGTCAAATTTCTAGCACAGGGGACTAAGCAGCATCGCCTTCAGGGCTCTGTTTTGAATTTCACAGATGCTCTAGTTGGCAGGAAATTTAATTAAGATTTAGAACCTGAAAAATGTGCAGGCAAAAGGTGCAAAAGCTATATTTTTCTAGTATCGAATTTGAAAAGGGACTTTTGCAAAACAAGCCTCTATACAAACCTTGGGAGGACCAATACCTGTTCAGACAGGCCTTCCGTTTTCAATCATCCCTATTCCTCTTAAAAGCTAATTGATGCATCAACTGATTCTAAGCAAGAGACTTTTTTTTAAAAAAGTCCAAAGTTAAATCTAGCTGACATTTAGATCATTGGGCCTTCCATAGACAAATGTTCAAATATTAGCATAACTTGTAATCCTGGGGTGGTGCAACCATAAAATGGACAATATCAACATATAAAGAAGGATATTTCTCATTTCAGTATTGAAATGCTTCTCATATGCACTTCAGGTTCAGTTCTGGAATCCAACATGTAACTATTTTTTCCTATTGCTTCTTTTAAAACCTATATTTATTAGTTAATGAATGTGGTTTTCTTCTGGAATCAATGAATAAACTAATGAAACAGTTTAAAATAAGCAACATACTACAACTTAACAATACTAAGGGACTTTTATTTTTTGTTTTTTGGTTCTTCACCATATAATTTTTTTAACATATCCACTGTAGAATTCTTTTAAATACGATAATAATATAACTGCTTTGTTATATTATTTGTGATATATACAAATTGTTATATATATTACACATTATTCATTTACAAAAAAGGAACTTTGACCAAAACTACATTTTAAAATGGCAGAAAAACAACATAATAATATTAAAATAAACGATTCCATTTCTTTTCCAATGAATGGATCCACATCCTTTCCCCGCCTCATACTTTGACAGATTTATAGCCTTAATTATTTATAGTCTTAATTATTTTAAATTGAAAGTGGTATATCTTTGCAACACCTATATTTTGCATATGTTTTGATTGAAGAAGTGTTTAAATTAATTTTACAATTAGTTTTGAAAGTTGAAAATAACAGCCTCCAGATAAAAGAATTTAACTCTACCTCTTTACCTAGTTATTATAAACATTATTAGTATTCTTTTTTTTTCATTAAACAAGTATTTCTGCAAGTCCCAGAAAGAAATGGGCCTAAATATGAGAAGGAAATTTAGCAAAATCCACCCATATCCATATTCATTATAATCCTGCTTTGTAAAAAAAAGGCTCAAATCTTTATTATTTCTTCAAGTCAATAGTAACACAATTTCAAAGCCTAGCCACTTATACACACTGTCTTTGTACTAAAGTTGGAGAAAAATATGCTCAGACCAAATATTTATATTCAGTTCATATCTCTTAATCGTAAATGCACATGGGCTGCAATTTTCAGAATATTATGCTGTTTGAAACAATAAAATACTGTATGTATATAAGGAATAAATACATAGAAACAATAATACTAGAAATCACTTGGAAGACAAGGTACAGAGTAGAAAATATATGTTCAAAGCAAAAATAGTAATATTAGAAGAAACGTGCATTAAATAAGAATCAATCAGATGCAGACTTTTTTTTATTTTTACCAATCCATTTGTTGTTGCTGTTCTTGTCTGCATTTCTCCCATTTAGTTTCGCTTGGTTCCTACAGTGAAGCTGATCAGTGCATGATCTGATGAGAGATTTGGCTTCCAGCCAAAGGTCAACTCACTTCCATGCCTAAGGAAGAACTCAAACCTGGCTCTTCTTTTGTCTAATCCATTGATGACGAACCTATGGCACGCATGCCCAAAGTGGCACGCGGAGCCACGTCACCTGGCACGCCAGCCGTCGCCCAGCCCAGCTCCACTGCGCATGCGCGCGCGACCCCCCAGGTTTCTAGCCCCAAAAAATCTGACAACAGCTGTTTTTCAGCTTTTTTGGGGGCTAAAAACCTGGGGGTCACATGCCATGCATAGGGGGCCCGCCGGGGGGGGGGCCCGCGGGAGCGCGCGTGCACAAGCACGCGCGCAATTTGGCACGTGACCTGAAAAAGGTTCAACGTCACTGAACTATAATAATTAAGACCCTGAAAGTACAGTAGCTGTTGAAAATAATTCTAACTTGTTCAAACAAAGGCTGCTGGAAATATTAGCATCTTTGAAAGATGCAGCGCCAGGAGTTTACCCAAAGTTTGTACACGCTGCGTTTTTCGAAGCAGCACAATGGTGAACCAAAATGCAGAACTGCACTACTGCAGTGTTAAAAATAAACACTTAAGCCTTTCATAAGGCCAAGGCAGCCGCTAGAAATAATTGATCCCTGCCACCAATTTTGGCCCCAGCTGTGATGGGGCGACCCTCCCACCCCTCAAGCCCCCAAATTGCCGCTTCTGCCAGCGCTTGAGCCTGGAGGGTAGTACAGGCTGCGGTAAAAGAAGGCTGCGCTCCATCAAGCAGCACGCGTGAAAAGCAACGGCCAGGTTAATCCCACACAGAGGCGGTCTTTGGCCAGCGATCGCGCCCTGTGCTGTTGCCGCCTTCTCCTCGTCTCACCCCTCAGGGTGGCAATCGATCGGGCACCCCCGCCTCGGGATGTGGTAGTCCAGCCCCGCCCGCACTTGCTGATCTGAGTCAGCAGAGGGCGCTCGATGCTGAGCAGAGGGGAGGGTTTAGGGGCGGAGGGCCGAGTATGAGGTAATGGTGGGAGGAGCGAAAGGAAGGCGAGCCAAGGCGTCGCGTTCTCGGGGCTGCTGCTCGTGCTGCGGCTCCTCTTCCCACAATCCTTGCAAAGGCAGGGAAGTTGTAACGGCGGCGGGCGAGGTTGCAAGGGGCAGGAGCCCGGCGCTGGGGCTGCGTGCAATGGGTCATTGTTTCCCGGCCGAGGGCAAGGGGCAATGCGCGGGGTGGAGATTTGCATTTCCCCCGCTGTGTCGGGAAAGCCTCACTCCCCCAGGGTCGGTGTATAGAAAGAAGACGGCATAAAAGCAACAGGGAGGTGGAGCCGGAGCGATTGCTGCATCTGCTACCCAGGGAAGCGGGAGTGGGGGGCGAGGGGGGACCCCAAGAAATCGGAGCATGAAATTCCTGGCAGGGTTTGTCCAAAAGAGCCCCTCGCGCAAATGCAGAGAAGGGAAGGGGAAAGCCGAGTAGGAGAAGAAGATGCAACTGGTGTAACTGAGTCACCTTCTGCCGTACCAATAGACACAGACACTTTACGGAGCAGATGACGGAACCTGCTTTTCCAGCTTGCTGACTGGAAGGGTTTGCTTGGTAATTTTTAAATGCAACGCATTTCCCAGGCGATGAAGCAAGACTATTGAATTCGCTTGGCAATAGGGAAGCTTTGCAAGGCTTTTAAGTCTTCTTTCCATGAAACAGGACCCCAAAGACTTGAGTCCCTCTCTATCTCTTTTTTTTTTAACCCGACAAGCTCCAAAATACCAACCGAACAAAAGCGGGTGAGAGAAAGAAACAAATCCGAAAGAAGAAAATCTGGAACTGGTCCAAGGAGCGAGCGAGCGAGCAGCCAGCCCGTAGGCGTGACGTTGCAGAGTTTAAAGGGGGGCAGATGAGATCCATCGGACGTTGATCGGACTAAGAGGCTGTCGGAGGTGGCTGGGATTCGGAGGCTCCCCGGGAAGAGACCGCTAAAGAGCCGAAGCAAAGAAATCATGCTGCTGGCTTCCGCCGTGGTGGTTTGGGAATGGCTGAACGAGCACGGTCGATGGAGACCCTACAGTCCGGCCGTGAGCCACCACATCGAAGCGGTGATCAGAGCCGGGCCGAGAGTCGGGGGCAGCGTCGTTCTGGGCCAGGTGGACAATAGGCTGTCGCCGTATATCATCGACCTCCAGTCCATGCACCAGTTCCGCCAAGACACGGGTGAGTTGGACCCCCGCATCTTCCCGACGCCACCCCGACCCCCCTCGCTGCGATTCTGTCCTTTCCTATCCGGAGCCATCTCTCCCTTGTCGCGTCCCTTCTGATCGGCGACCAACGGAGGGGCGTATTTTCATTTAGAGATTGTGTGTGTGTGTGTGTGTGTGTGTGTGTGTGTGTGTTTAAACGAGACGTATAAGAAGTCCGCTGGGATTAAGTTTCATTGCGATTGCACAGCCCCATTATATTAAAGGTTGGCATTTGGGATGACTCTGGTTAGGCTGCGGGGGAAACGAGAGGGGATAGGGCAGAGGGAGATTTATGGGACTATTGGAATTTGCCAATTGTAGAAAAGGATTTGGAGGTGGAATAAGGTGCAGCCGATATACTGTACTACAGGCTTCCAAATCCTACTGCCATTGCCAAAAAAAAGAGAGAGGGGGCTTAATTGGATGGGCTTCATTGGGAGGAAAAGACAAATAGTATTCTCAGAATTTACCTTTCCAATTGGGCAAACCCTGTCTCTGCTTAATAGGGGTAGCCTGTATAAGTTAAGAAAACCCTGTTCTGCAGTGATAATTCTGGTGTTCTCTAATGCCTTGTAAAGGTGTGTGAGCAACCATATACTCATTACTTCACTTGCAAAGAGCAAAACAAATATGAAACGTCAAAGGCTAGCGTGGAAAGAAGAGTGGCTGGAACCAATGCTTCTTTGGAACTTACTACTGAATAAATCTGGATAGAATTGGGCTGTGTGTGTGTCTCTTGTGCCTTGAGACAAAATACAGCTGTGTGTATACTACATATGCCAGGAGGGGAGCTTGGAAAAAAAAAACACTTGATAAATAACATGAAGCATTATGTAATGTGGTGTGATTTTGTAAAAATTCAAGCAGCCAGTTAAACTTGCAGTTTAAATAGTGACTTCTGGTCACATTTGGAGGAATGTTGCATAAATGTGAATGAAAAGCTTTGTGATTCATTTTTAATTTATTAGCTGATCTGGAGTAAATTTTACATACACAGACAGTTGAAACTGTAATCGTTTGGTTGAGAGGCAGGACCAACAAATAGTTTACTTAGAGGGGTTAACAATAAAGATGATTAAAAGCTTCTTATAGAAGAACAACAGATCCAGATGATACTATCCTGAATGTGTATCATTGAAGGTCCTAATTTTACTTCTCACTTTGTAGAAACTTTGTATAAACTGGGGGAGGGGACGGGACTTGTTTCTGTGAGTTAGTTTGAGTTACAGGTAGGTTTTTTTCCTAGAATTATTGTTGATTCATAACTAGACCCGTGTCCCAATGTCGAGGACTCTGCATGGAAACCATCAAGTAGAAGAAAAATGGGCTGTCAGCTGGGAAAACCAAAATAAAATACCAGGCTAAAAAACCAGTAACAACTATTTGTGTGATATCGCGAAAACCATGCCAGGAGCTGTAGCTGAAGAGTGATGGAGGTATGGGCGGTGCTTCTTCCTCGTCCTCCCCCCTTCCTCCCCTGTCTTTTAGTATCTGGACTAAGCTGTTTGCCAAGACCTGTGAATGCCTCTTGGCAACGAGATCCTGTCAGTGAAGCAGTTGCAATCTCACGGGTAGAGGAACCAGGCGTAGGTGTGCAGCTGTCTTTGCTGACAACGAGGAAACACCCTGGGAAAACCATCAGCCTCTTTAGCTGGGAATCCCGTTTGCTCCTGCTAGTGAGCTCATGTGAAGAAGGGAAGTAGCTATTGGATCAGGAGAGGAACTGGGAGGAGATGGCAGGTGAATCACACCATCCCTGTGCATTAGAAGAAGCCTCCTGCTACAGTATATGGTGCAGCCGGCTGCATGTGGAATAGGCCGGCCCTGGGCAAGTGGATGAAAGAGAAGAACTGCATGAAAGCTTAGTGTGCAAATACAACGACTTCAAGGGAGGAGACAGAAACCTGATAGAGGCAGACAGAGCTGATGAAAGGAAAAATGGGAAAGGAATTTTCATGGAGCCTAAGATTTTGGGGAGTCAAAGTGCACCGAAGATATTTTTTGATGCACATTTCGGTGCAAAAGCTGGAAAAATTAATTAGTGCTTCATGAGATAGCATTAAGAGGAATAAATAAAATGTAAATAATAGTTTCTCAGTGGTTTGGTCTGGACACAACATCCCTCAGTCTGGCCTGTGAAGCTGAAGGGCACCATTTGACCAGTCCCTGAGAAGTATAAATGCATTTTGTAGTGCCTTTTATTTTACGGTAAATGATTCTTTTAAATATCACCAAGAGCAGATTTTGTTTCCTGGAATCAAAGATGCGTGTGTGAACATGCATGTGTATGGATTTATTCATATTCAGGCTGGCTGGGAATGATCGGAATTGAAAGCCCTGGACTGCAGAAGACAGCTTTAAAGACTGTCAGATTGCAGCCTAAGCCCTTATCAACCAGGGCTTGCTTCATTCCATTATTTATCTTACATTTTGGCAACAGTAAAGGGGAGACACTGATACTGGATCAAATGCTATTACAACCATTATATCCTTTATGAAATACAGCAGTGTGGCCATTAACTCCAGCTGGGGGTGGGGGGAATAGGTGGGAGAGGCATTTTGCCTTCATTTGTGGGATGAGCAAGATTTGTGCTATGTCTACAGTGACACTCAAGTAGGCTATGAAATCACGTTCTAATCAGATAACTTTCTCCAACTGCTCTGAACATTTGTGACAAGTCCTGGCATCACTGATTAGTTGAATATAGAAAACTGACGGGTTGCATAATAGTCTCTCCTTCCCTTTGATTATTAGGACAAGATTCTAAATTAAATAAGTTTACTTCTTTTTCTCTCTCTTATACTACTTATACTGCCATGGGAGGGAGTTAGCTCTCCTCCGTTCCATTCATTCCCAATACTGTAAATTGTTGTGAGATGTATTCTGCCTACTGTCCAGTCCTTTCACCAAATAAGCCAGATTTGCTTTTCTGAAGGTGATATATTTCTCCATATATTTCTTCTCTACCTCATATGATTAGACTATGAGTAGGAACAATCTCTAGCAGTTGCCCAGATATGCTGACTGAGACTTTTTGCACTTGGATATAAGAACCAGGCTACAGACTGAATCTTCAACTGCTGTAAAGATAGGTTGGGAGGCCTTTCCTCTGTGGACCAATTCCAGTTCAGTTACAGCTGCATGTGACAGCTTCACACACTCAAAGAAAGTAGGCTGTGAGGTATCTGTGGAGATTCTCAGTCACGCAGGTCACAGGTGTCTCAAAGGTGCATTTTCAAAAGGCAGCTGTTTTTTCTTGAGGAAAATATTTCACTTCTCATCTAAGAAACTACATCAGTTCTGGCAGCATGGTGGGGGCGATGGAAGGATTAGTTCTGACAGGATGGAAGTGAATGGAAGGATCATATTTCTTTGCAGTCATCTGGTCATTAGCACTCTTTCTGAGAGCCACTGTGCCTCTTGGGGGTTTATTTGTGCCCTCAGGGTCACCTGAATCAGAGTACAAATGGGGGTGGAATATTCTTGGAACTGCTGAGAGAACTGTGTTGTAGACAGGAAAAGGTGGTTATCCCTCCCTCTCTTGTTGAGAGTGGGCTGTTCAATGTCATAAATGGTCCCTTTTACCCCTCTTTCAGGTCTTTCCACTATATGTCCTGCTCATGTCTTGGTAGCTTGATAGACTATCCCAAAATTGGTGCTTATATTCCTGTTAATCACATACCTCCCAGTCCAATACACTCCATGCCTGGAATGTTGTAACAAAGGTGAATTAATATAAATTCTCAAAGTGATTCATTATCATCTCTATAAGTGCCGCTCTTGTGCTCAGTCACATTGTGAGAGACTGTCAACCTCCTCACTGCCTTTCAAAAATTCATTTTGTCTAAGTTCATGTCTTGGCAAATTTAGTTGGAGGCAGTGAAGTGGGGAATGCAAAACTAAATAGGTTCAAGGACCAAGGAACAATTAGGGTGAGCCACAGAAGTCTTTTAAGCAACTAATGAGACAAATGGATCTCTAGATGAGTTAAAGTTAATGGTGCATTAAAGTAATACAGTAAAATTGCACAGCCTTGAATAAATTCCTTGCATCCATCTATAGTGCAGAAGAGGTAGGACCAATGCCATTATCTAAGATTATAGAATATTGCCAAAGGACGAAATCAAAGAACTAAAAGCAACCTGCAGATAGCATCCATGCTGGTCAGTCAAAGATGTTCTAGGCCAACTACCTAGAATCCTGAGATCCTGCTTTTCTGTTCAGTTTGCTTCCAAATGTGAAATATTGTTGGAGACCTATTACCTTTGAGTGCTGTTGCATTTTGGGCTGAGGGGCTGTTGTCTTGCAAAATTAAGTCCTGGTCCATTGGAGTCAAAGATAAGCTGTCTTTCTCTAAGTAATAATTCTCTACCACAACATCATGATTTGGTACAAAAGATGTAGAAAGAGTTCTGGGTTTAGAGTTGATTCATGGAATTGAGTGTGAGCATCTCGATAGAAGACTTATGAAGTCTTATTGATCTTGGAAAAGAAACGCTCACTGATCTTTCAGGGTCTTTTTAGTGTCAAAAAAGATACTGAATAGTACAAAGGAGACTGGCAAAAAAACATGTACAATATTAATAAAATATTATTTTATTATAAAGTTAATGCAGTAAGACAATTTTATTATACAGTTAATACAACTGAAAAATATTTAAATATTTAGATATGGATGATCAATATTGAGGTTAAAGAAGGAGATTGTAGAAGAGACAGATGAATTATTTGTTAGTGGCTTTGCTCAAAAAACTCATAGTATTTGGATATTTTAAGCAGATGGGCCTAACCACAGGTATATTTTTAGTTTCTTATAATTCTCTACTACAGCTTCAATAAAACCAACACAAAGGGCAATATGACTCCACCCAACATTGATTAGTTGGTTTAAACAACAGATATCAGTCTTGAGGAGAAAACATACTCTAAAAGGAAATGCTTTTCTCAGTCTTTCTGAACACAACTAAGGCTGTGATCTTGCACAACCCATCTATTGAAACAAGGCGTGCCGTGGTCCTGAAGGTTTTAATCTCCATTTATGTGCCACAAATCCTGTTGTCACTCAGGGACAGGTCTCTCTGCCTGAACATAGTGGACTTGAGGAGGTGCATTCCCATGAGCTGGGTCTTTGTTCCTTCAGTTCCACCCCTTCTACTATCCAGAAGGCTTTTATTTTTCATGATTCTCTTGCTATCCCAAATTTTGGGAGCTGCTTGCACAACCACCCGTGTAATGACACATTTTAGTTGTTTTTACACAAAAGTCATGTTTGGTATGCAGCTAAAGCATAGACATGTGATCTTTTGGGCAGTCAGGAGCTGAACTTTGGAAGTTCAGCTTCTGAGTCATAGGCAGTTTCACAGTGAAGGCACTTGAGTGGACAAGGATGAATTTGGGGAATTTTGCACACCGGTGTCAGTCCTTCACTATGTTTTGAAAAAAGGAAAAAATCAGGCTACTGCAAATAAATTCAATTTGTTGAATTTCAGTAGTCTCACCCCGGGGGTGAGGGTTCAAGAGGCTGTAGAAATGAACATGGGGAGAACTTGCGTAAGCTCTGGTTGCCACCCTTCAGTTAAAGCATTTTACATGCCCAGAACTTAGCAGCTGTTGGTGTGTTTGGTAAGTTTTGTGGCGCCATTGCTGTCTGGAATAGAAATGCTTACATATTCCCCACTCAGTTTTTGACTCTGGTATTGCAGTGGTATAATGTGGTTGATGAAGGGTTTGTTCTCTGGTTGATTAAGAAATTGGGTGGCTATTACTGATTCAGAACTCAGCAGAAATGGACTCTTTTAGACTCTTCTGCTTCTGCTCAGCAAAGACCATCTAGAGCATTCAGACAAAATTCCTTCACAAAGAGAAGAGGATTGCTATCTTCTGTGCCATTTTTTTCAGGGAAGCATTTAGCACATTTTGCTTCTACCAAGCCATTTATTTCTTTTATAATATTAGGCAGGTTTTCTTTCTTAATTTGCTTCGGTGTCTGTAGTGCTCCTTGATGGTATCAGTTGTGGAAATGTTAATGTAAATTAATTTTGAAGTTCTTATATAGGTAGTCATCAACTTATGACCATAACTGAACCGAAATTCTCCGTGGCACATTTGTTCAGTGACTTTTGCCCCATTTTCCAACCTTTCTTGACATCGTTGTTGAGTGAATCACTGCAGTTGTTAAGTTAGTAACAAGGTTGTAACAAATCTGGCTTCCCCATTTACTTTGCTTATCAGAAGGTCACAAAAGGTGATCACGTGATCCCAGGACACTGCAACCGTCATAAATATGAACCAGATGCCAAATGTCTGAATTTTGATCATGTGACTATGGGGATGCTGCAGTGGTCATAAGTGTGAAAAACAGTAAGTCACTTTTCAGTGCCGTTGTAATTTTGAATAGTCACTAAACAAACTGTTGTAAGTTGAGGACAACCTGTAATGTACCGTACAGAACAAAAGTTTGGACACACCTTCTCATTCAAAGAGTTTTCTTTATTTTCATGACTATGA